>CAXIVM010000850.1:0-24000 GCA_964035705.1 Porites rus
GTTGTAGAAGTCAATGGACGCGTGTTGAACAGGTTGTCAGGGCTCGAGATGTCCGTGGTGGAGTCCGTGCCCCTGTCCTTCAGAGGTCTTCCTTGTGGGCCATAGTCGTAGCATGTCGTAGCCATATTGTTTCTACCAGCTTCTTGTTCCTAATAGTAAGGCACTTGTTAGTAGTAGCGATGCACTTGTTTCTACTAGCTTATTGTTTCTACTAGCTTCTTGTTCCTAATAGTAAGGCACTTGTTACTAGTAGCGATGCACTTGTTTCTACTAGCTTATTGTTTCTACCAGCTTCTTGTTCCTAATAGTAAGGCACTTGTTAATAGTAGCGATGCACTTGTTTCTACTAGCTTATTGTTTCTACTAGCTTCTTGTTCCTAATAGTAAGGCACTTGTTACTAGTAGCGATGCACTTGTTTCTACTAGCTTATTGTTTCTACTAGCTTCTTGTTCCTAATAGTAAGGCACTTGTTACTAGTAGCGATGCACTTGTTTCTACTAGCATATTGTTTCTACTAGCTTATTGTTTCTATATACTAGCTTCTTGTTCCTAATAGTAAGGCACTTGTTACTAGTAGCGATTCACTTGTTTCTACTAGCTTATTGTTCCTAATAGTAAGGCACTTGTTACTAGTAGCGATGCACTTGTTTCTACTAGCTTATTGTTTCTACTAGCTTCTTGTTCCTAATAGCAAGGCACTTGTTACTAGAAGCGATGCACTCGTTTCTACTAGCTTATTGTTTCTACTAGCTTCTTGTTCCTAATAGTAAGGCACTTGTTACTAGTAGCGATGCACTTTTTTCTACTAGCTTATTGTTTCTACTAGCTTCTTGTTCCTAATAGTAAGGCACTTGTTACTAGTAGCGATGCACTTGTTTCCACTAGCTTATTGTTTCTACTAGCTTCTTGTTCCTAATAGTAAGGCACTTGTTACTAGTAGCGATGCACTTGTTTCTACTAGCTTATTGTTTCTACTAGCTTCTTGTTCCTAATAGTAAGGCACTTGTTACTAGAAGCGATGCACTTGTTTCTACTAGCTTATTGTTTCTACTAGCTTCTTGTTCCCAATAGTAAGGCACTTGTTACTAGAAGCGATGCACTTGTTTCTACTAGCTTATTGTTTCTACTAGCTTCTTGTTCCTAATAGTAAGGCACTTGTTACTAGAAGCGATGCACTTGTTTCTACTAGCTTATTGTTTCTACTAGCTTCTTGTTCCTAATAGTAAGGCACTTGTTACTAGAAGCGATGCACTTGTTTCTACTAGCTTATTGTTTCTACTAGCTTCTTGTTCCTAATAGTAAGGCACTTGTTACTAGTAGCGATGCACTTGTTTCTACTAGCTTATTGTTTCTACTAGCTTCTTGTTCCTAATAGTAAGGCACTTGTTACTAGTAGCGATGCACTTGTTTCTACTAGCTTATTGTTTCTACTAGCTTCTTGTTCCTAATAGTAAGGCACTTGTTACTAGTAGCGATGCACTTGTTTCTACTAGCTTATTGTTTCTACTAGCTTCTTGTTCCTAATAGTAAGGCACTTGTTACTAGTAGCGATGCACTTGTTTCTACTAGCTTATTGTTTCTACTAGCTTCTTGTTCCTAATAGTAAGGCACTTGTTACTAGAAGCGATGCACTTGTTTCTACTAGCTTATGTTTCTACTAGCTTCTTGTTCCTAATAGTAAGGCACTTGTTACTAGAAGTGATGCACTTGTTTCTACTAGCTTATTGTTTCTACTAGCTTCTTGTTCCTAATAGTAAGGCACTTGTTACTAGAAGCGATGCACTTGTTTCTACTAGCTTCTTGTTCCTAATAGTAAGGCACTTGTTACTAGAAGCGATGCACTTGTTTCTACTAGCTTATTGTTTCTACTAGCTTCTTGTTCCTAATAGTAAGGCACTTGTTTACTAGTAGCGATGCACTTGTTCCTAGTAGCTTATTGTTTCTATTCTATGAATATATAGTGGCCGTACTTGTCTCATTTTCACCCTCCACAAATCTGCACCAAGATCTCTGTGGCTGCATCTTCGATGCCTGTAGTGGTGGAAGCTGAGCACAACTTTAGTATAGCAGATGCGACAGCCAAATGCTCAGAACAGTCATTTTGAAGCTCAGCAGCGGCAGCTGCTACATTAGCAGAGGCCATGGCAGTCTTTTCCGACCAATGTGTGTTTGTCTGCAGCTGCTAGCAGCCATAGATTCAGAGAATAAATGGGCTATGAAAGAAATCCTTGACAGGGACCAGCTCATGTCGGACACACATGACATCAACAAGAGACCTTTGACTTTCAAGTTGGAGAATCTTATTTGCTAAAAATGGTTCGACACGGAAGATGGCGTGGAGCTGCTGTTCTTGCAGCATCATCTTTGCATCTCATCTGCATGTCTTAGCAGGCCTGCATTTTAAAGCATATTTTATGTGCATGCTGCATGCAAATATCAATACTAACATTGTTGCACGATAGATACAAATATGATATGCTACTCTGAGTGTGTATGTGTAAGCGTGACTTCTCTGAAGCCCAGTCGGGCACCCAGGTGCTTCAGTGGACTTGGAGCCTCATGGGTCGGCTCGTCGAGACGACCAGGCTTTGGGCCCGTTGAATTCTGCTCCAAGATGTGCAGATGTAGCCGATGATAGAGAGAACTTACTGCAACTTCTTGGTCTGCAGGCGTGCAGAATGCAGGCCATGCAGCTTGGCAACATTGGTTGCGAAATTTAACATGTTCCACTAAAAGCTGTTCTTATGTATCTCCAACCACTGCTTTGCATAAGGTCAATGTGGCCGATAGCAGGCTGATCCTCAGTTCCAAGGACTCCAAGGCCGAGGCCGAAAAGACCTTCGAAGAGTTCAAAGAGATGAGGCACCTCATTCTTCAGCTCGCATGCGTGACAGTAAGATGTTTTTCTTCACAGCAAATTGTCATGCTTTTAAATCTATGTTGAAATTATACAGTTTCGAAATGTTCCGATTCCGTGCTTAGGCAAGACTACGAGAAGATGCGCACTCGTCCGAAGCCTCGCAACGGGAAGCGCGTGGGGAACGAGGTGTGGTTCGACGCGAAGCTCAACACTCCGCTTGGCTTGGCCTTGGATACGAAGCATTGCCTGAGCTTCAAGACGTGTTGGTGGAGCAACACTTTTTTGGCAAACACAAACTTGAAAAGTGCAAAATATCAATCAAATAAACATGCATGGCCGTAGAGCAAATTTCATCAAATTTCAATTCAATACATGATGAATGCGTGATATGGTTCTTCTAAAGCAGGCTGGTGATTTGTCCAGCTTTTCTCTCCTCCGCCTTGATTCAGCCTAACATCCTTGCCGAAAATCTTTTCAAGAGAAACTTGGTGAGTACTTAGGAGCTTCGACGGAGAAGCTGTCGGGGTGTCTGAAGTAATGGAGGGCGGCAGTGCCTTTGAGTACAACCAAGGCTGCTTGCAGGAGGCCACCAAGCCTCTACTGCAGTTTCTGCAGTTTGTCCAATAGCTTCCGGCAATGTGTCCACTCTGCTTTACAGGATGCGGCCGAGAAGAGAATATGGATACAGCCGGGCGACAGGTGCTCACCCCAGCCTTCAGATCTCAGATTCAACTCAATTAGTTTAGTTGTGGCCTGTAGTCTGCAGTGCAGGATTCTGACGGTCAACGGGGTGAAGACAAAAACAACAGAAGACGTGGTGCCGCGGCAGTGTTGACAAGTTGACAAGTGCATATCGGATGCATTTCCTTTCGCGATGACCATGCTTAAGTGAGAAGGCGGTTTCATGTAAGTTATATGATGTCATAATTTTGTTCTTCACGATGGGCAGGTGGAGATTGTCTCCAAGTTGAAAGAGGGCGAGAGAGCCTTCCGACCTGGATTGAGTGAGAAGTTATCATACTATAAAATGACTTCGCTGGTGAGTTCAGCCTTTGGTCTCTTCAGGCTGATGTTAAGGAGGGCAACCTGGAATCCGCAAAATCCATGCTGTGCCGGATGCAGCCAAGGCAATCCTAAAGTTTTCTCGCCAAGCCCGAGGACCGGTACAGGCGCACGAGCGGTTCCATCCATGTGCATCATGTGCTCCTGTGGCGTGACGTCTCATCTGAATTGGCAGGTAGTTTTCCCTGAGCCTGCAGATCCGGTGGTGGTGCGTGGCAGTTCCAAATTGCAAGATGCAGCCAGGGTTGCAGGCAAACTCATCACTTGTGCTACCTAGCTGCCAGCGCTTGAATGCTTGAGAAGCATGCAGGCTGCCTGTTTGCGCTCGCAAAGTGCAGGCCATGATGTGATCTACCGCTGTGAAGATGGCCTTTGTGGAAGCTGCTGGCACGTCAATGACATGACTGGCGACATTTACCAATTGATGCTTGGCTAGATGCTCCAGGGCACCAGCTTGTCAGGTTCCAGTATTTCGATTCAGATTTCCTTGCTAGCAAAGGTGCATAGAAACCACAACGGCTTCAGCTTTGCCAAGCAAGGTGCAGCAGACATTGCTATTCCATTGGCTGTGGTTTCTATTGTAATTGTAGCTTACAATTCGTGTTCATGCTGGGCTGCTCAACCAATATTTCGGATCAAAGCAGCGGCTGATGAAGCCAGTGCCCTCTAGGGGAGCTGAGCCAGCGCCTTTGGCTCTGCTCCCAGAAGCATGGGACATTTTGTGCGCATGGCAATGCCCTTGGTCTTGGGTTGGCTTCTCGCATCAGTCGCACAAGGCCAATCCACCTTGAAGCTTTCCGCAACGCTTACAATTGAGAAGAGCGATGACAAAGCCAAGACAAATGAGCAGATACAACAGCTGCTGAGCCATGCCAAGCAAATGAAATACGAGGGCAATGTCCAGAGATTTCTAGAGAACATGGTGAATCAAGTGCAGAAAGTCATAGAGACCGCGAAAGTGGTTGAGGAGAAGAAATCCACTGAAGTGCCCAAGGATTTCACTCCTCCCAAGTATCGAGTGAAAGCAATGCCAAAATTGAATGCCAAGAAGATTACAGTGAAAAAGATGACAGCCGCCGATTTGGCCAAGCGCTTAGAGGAAGGTAAGGACATCAACTTTAAGGAACCAATGCTCATCACCAATGCCACCACACTCTTCAATCCTGGGGCGTGGGATGAGGTGCGCCGCCATTGGACAGCATCACGTCTCATGGAAGATGCACACTTGGAGAAGGAGTTTCGACTCGAGTATTGGCCACAAGACAAGGCCCGTGCAAGGCTCGTAGGTAATCAGCTGCACATGGAAGAGCCTGAGATGATTCCATTCTCCCGCTATGTCATCAATTGCTTCCATGGGACACCTGCCAAGCCAAAGCTGCCAGGTCAGAACACAGAGCATTGTGAACAAACAGTGGATGCACAGAGCATGGTTCGAAATGTCTCGGAGCTGGAGCAGCTCCGCATTTTTCGGCAAATTGAGAATGCCTTGCCACACATGGCCGAATTCCGACAGAAGCTCTTGGAAGCTGCAGGTGATGAGCTGAAGTCCATCATCCCCAAAGGTGCGGAGAGATGGAAGCGGAACAATGGACGTTTGTCATATCAGTACTTCACCTTTGGACCGTCGGGTTCAGGTGCCAATCTTAGACCTGAGAATGGCTTGCCCTTCTTCGATGTGCTTGTGCATGGGTCCAAAAGATGGTTGCTTTTGCAAGAAGATGAAATGGAGCGAGTAGCCCAAAAGGCACGGGAGGCCTTAGAATTTGACAAGACTTCTGCCTACATGTTCTTTGAGGAAAAGCTTCCAGAGCTGCGAGAGGAGTTTGGCTTGAAGAAGTTCGTAGAGGCGAACCAGGGGCCAGGGGATTTGATCATCGTCCCCTCTGGGTGGTTCCGAGTCTCCTTGGCTTTGGCAGACTCCTTCTCATACTATGAGACCATTTTGAAAGGCAAGCAGACTCTCTCGGCATTGACCGACAACAACGTTTGGAGACCGCAATTCCGGCAGTATCGGCTGGCCTATTGCTATACACCTTCCACTGTGGATGAGTTGCCAGGGATCACAGAGAATGCAGGTCTTCGAAATTGGCTGAAGCAGGCCATCGAGAAGGTTCAGCTTGATGAAGCCATCAGTGGCATTTTGGAAGTGATGTTGCATTGCGGTTCTACCTTGGCACTTTCATCCAAAATGCCTAGCTTGAATGTCAAAGAGCTCTCTGCATGCACTCCAGCGGTATGGACCAAATGCCGCAAGCAGCTGAAAGCCAAGTTGGAAGAGAAGAAGTCCAGCGCAACTCTGTCGTGGCTTCCCAAGGAGGCTCAGCTTGACTTCAAGGAGAAGTCCGAGCTTTAAGATGCCACACATTGCTACGCGCAACATAGACCTTGCGAGATACGCACAAAGGAAAAACATGGAAATGCTCGGCGCACATGTGTTTTCATTTCCACCACGAGCATCTCGAATGTGATGCGAGCATGTTGCACCTTGACGTGACCCTCTTTCGATTCTGCCTGCTGTTCAGTCGGCCACCGCCGACTTCGTGGAGCAAGTTGGTGGCGTCATGTCAGCATCTTGCCTTGCTATGAGCGATCCAAATAAGTTTCATGCAGATTCATGTAGGTGTGCATCCTGCTAGACAGATGTGCTACTCTGGCAGAATCTTGTTTATAGATCCTGATTTCTACGAACATTTGGCATGCTGAAGCTTTGACAAAGTTTTATTGGTCTGAGGCCTTTTCTGGAGGCAATGAGGTGGCTCGTTAAAATCAGATATAGGGAGAGAGGGAGAGCCCGTCGCAACATGGCTATGGGTCAAAACCCCAAGCCCTAAACCGGGCTAGGTTGACCTCCCAATAGTCTATTCTGTTCATTTTCTGTGGTCAACCAAGGCCCCGTGGTTTTGACCCATAGCCATATCGTTAGAAAATAGCTTTAGCATGCGTGTGCTAAGAACAGGTCAGGAGGTGAGATTTAGCTTGTGCAGTTGCCCCAGTACTGTTAGCCTCCCTGTCGGATCATACCACTCAGACTGGGAATGCCATGAGATGCCTGCATGATGGCCTTAACCTGCAATGGCCTCCAACCTAATAGCGATGGCCTCCAATCTAAAAGCAATGGCCTCCAGATCATCTCTTGAAGCCAGCGCTTTGATCCAAGTGGAAGCCTGGAGAATCCTGGGACAACACGGAGCCTCTGCGGTTGCGGCCTTGCCCAGAGATATATGAGCAGCCCGCCAGTCATTAGATTTCAATATGATGGTATGTCACAGGAGTCAAGAGCAAGTGCAGCGAGACAAAAACTGTGGACCTGAGGAAGTTCATGAACCCTCACCTTGGCAAATGGCAGTACAATGCTGGCAAATACATGGTCCGTAGACCTGGCAGATGGATCGCGGTTGAGCTTGAACACTTAGCAATTTAATTTGCTCACCCGGGCCAGCCAAAAAGAATGCAGGTCACCAGAGACAAGCAAGACCGTCTGATCTACGTGGCTTGATCCATTCATTTGCAATGTGAGCTGTTCAAGATGAATGGCGTGAACAGCTGCTGCTGGTGGAGTCGTGTCTGACACTCTTTGATGCAGCTGAGGTTGAAAATGAGGTGACAGGCCAGGCGCGTCGGAGATCAGCGAGATTCCGCATCATAGAGGCATAGACGCGCAGGTCTCCGCGCGAAAAAGCTCCTAGTAGCGTCCTTGTTCCTAGTAGCGAACCCTTTGCTCCTAGTAGCGTTCATATGAACACATTTTTTGAATTCAATATCTAAATTGTACAGCGGCGGGGGTGCCACTTGTATTGTCCAGATCTTGCAACCGCAGGCTTTCTGGAACCAGAAGATGACGATGATCCCACCAACCGATGGCTCACAGCCGACCTGGCCGAGCATGGTCAGATCAGAATCAGACTCAGCAAAAGCCTAGGCCCGGTACAGCAGCGCAGTTACAGAACGTTTTCTCAGTGCCATTATGAGTCCGCCATCATGCTTATTTTGACTGCTGTTGAAGATGTACGTTCATGTAAAATCAAGTTCGTTTGGAGCACGCCGACGTGGTTAGGCATTTCTATAGACATGGAGTCGCAGTACAAGCCGAAGGGAGGTGACGAGTGGGGTGAGATTAGACCCTTGGTTGCTGCACGCGAATCACATCACCATGTTCGGCGGGTATTGGGGTTATAGACGGGATGGATATACTTTAGAGCCCTCCACCAGGAACGGCCTTCAAGTACTGATGCGCCAGCAAAGTGCCATACAATCGTTCTCAAAGGCTGCCAGACGCCTCTGAAGGCTCAGCAGTAATTTTTCGAATTGATCAATTTCCAGGCCTTGCCTGCCCAAGGGCCACTAGCCCACTTGTTGCTGTTCGCTAGCTCACATTATTTTCCTTTCCCGTGAAGCTGCGGGCAATTCGCATGAAGACCCAAAGTGTGGCGAGAGGCGAGAGACTAGAACTATCCGACTATCCTTCTTCTCGAATCAAGCTGTTTGCTCCACAGTTTGGATGATTCTTGTTATGCTATGTGTTGCTCAAGCTGCAGCAAGACGCTGAAAGGGAAACTTGAATTTGCATGAGTTTACACTTTACACTGAAGACACATTGAAGATTGAGGCATTCAAGATATCCCACAGCACCACGATCAATTGGCAAATTTCACGCTCCTGGCAAGCGTGCCTGGCCGGTCTAAGCCATGGCTTGGTGCAAGCGCCTTTGGATGCGATTGATGCTCTTGGCGTTGGCCCTCAGCTGTGCGCAATTATGGCCATGTGTTGTTCAACGTGCACGGAGAGATGTCCTCGGCAGCTGGCCGTGGTTGACATACAACATCAGTGGCATGAGTGGAACATCACTCTTGGCAGGTCTTGTGAGTACATCGGTTTCGATGCTTGGCCTTTTCCTACTTGCTGCACTCGCGATGTGTTTGGCTTCGCGACATCGGCTGCTTATCATGGCAATGGTTTCTATGTCAGATGCCTTTGTGGGTCCACCACGGGATTTGCAGCCTTCTTTGTGGGATCCCCCAGCCGAACGCGCTGAACGCGCTAAAGAAAAGACAACGGGAGAAGACAAATCTGAGGAGAAAATGTCAAAGAGAATACGTGCAGTGGCCATCGGCTCTGCAGGTGGAATTGTGTTGAGCCTGGTGGTGCAAAGTATCACACCAGGAAGGCCTCGTAGAATTGATTATAGAAGACAAGTGGTTCAAGTGCCCATAGAATCTCAGGAGTCCGACTTTTCTTTGGGGTCCCTGACCACTGGGCTGCTGGTTGGGCTTGGGGCTGGGCTAATCCTTGGCAGCAACTCGGCTGACGAAGCTGAGACAAAGTCAACGGGCTATGATACTGAGAGTCAACGCCCCAAGGGCCCAGAGCGCCCCAAGGGCCTCAAGGGCACACGCACATCCACCTTTGCCGCTGCTCATGCCAAATCACAAGAAGTGTCGAGGGTTCGGAGTGGGCGTATCCTGAAGTGATCTCAAAAGTCTGGGGTCGCGTAGCGGCAGAATGTCGTCGAGTTTGTCCGGGGCCGCTGTGCTAGCATAGTGCCTCCGCAGGCAGGCAAGAGAACAGTGCTGCCTACCTAAATTGCCAAATGACCAAATGAACGACATGCCCGAATCGAGAAACAATCGGTGATGTTTCTGAGTCTCATTGTCTTGCAGATTGCAAATATCGATGTTTCGATGCTTCATGATGATTCATGATGTTTGTACCTCCAGTCAAGGAGGCTGCCCTGACCTTCTTTTGCCCGAGGCTGTGCTTGCCAGGGTTGAGGTGACCAATGAAGTGAGCGGTCCTTAGTTACTCTTTCCCGACGAGTTGCTGACATTGAAACATAGGGCGGGAGGACTGTAGATCTTGTAAGCTGCCAGGACTCAGTTGTTGCAGGCGGGTATTGCGAAGATTGGGTCCACTCTTGAGTTGAAGCAGCTGCTTTGCAGTTACCAATGCGGTGGAGGCTGTAAGGGCGATCTCGATTATAGCGGATCCCGCAGTCAAAATCAAGACTTGCAGCTGGGAGCCCAAGCCAGGTGTCATGCGTAGAATTGAATCACTTGATCTACCGAAGCCTGACTTCGCAATCAGAGCCCTTGCATGCCCTTGCCATTACCCCAAATGTGCTCGACCCATGAATAGGTGTGCGTGCCATATGAATTTGTGGCCAGACAGCTTTGTTCTTGAATTCTGGATGTTTTTGAGGCACTTTTTGCCAGGATATGGATTTTGTTTTATACTTGGCATCAATTTACATACAATTCTACAGCCAGCTGCAAGGCACCGACTTCTTTGGCACTGTGACGTGTGACCAGATTCCTTCCGCAGAGGTGCCTGCAGAACCATTTCAGGGAGAACCCATGCCGTCCACATCCTCTCTCGTCATCACTCGTCATGAGTTTTGCGTTTCAGGTGGTGCGCCCTGTGTCAGGCTCAGATCTAGAGCTCGCAGTCAACATGCCAGAGAAGTTCAGGTGACCTGGTGCAACCTTCCTTTTCTTTCATTGTTCTAGCTTAGGCGCTGAGGGCGCTGAATGCAGCAGCACCTTTTGTTCGCGATGGTGTATGCTTGGCATGAGTTCACCGTTTTGTGGACTTTGTTCCTATGGGTTACACAGTAGGATTGCTCGGATTCCTCACAGTCCCACAAGTGCACATTGTCCAGCAAGCCAGGACACCCTCGGCAAGATGGGTGCAGCACTAGAGGGTATGATACAAGTTGCTTTCGAGCCTTCAATCGAGACGGTGCTCAGCTCAAGACAAACAACCCGAGCCAGTGGATTTCATCAGACGAGCTTCATTGGGTTTCTTGGTTGGTATCCGAGGTTGATGTGACCAGCATTTTTGGAGACAGCTTAAATCCAGGTGTATCAGCGCAATTCAACAGCATCAAGCAGCATCGCGTCCAGCTGGCTTCAGGCAATAGAAGCGAAGATGAGAACCTAACAGAGGAACTTGTGGAGCCTCCAGAACCAGTGTGAAGTCCTCAGCTGTGGCTGTGGATGTAATATTATGATGCAATTATCCTCAGCGCACACCTAGTTTAGAACTGGGTAGTGGTGTGTAGCGGAGAGAGTGTGGGTAAACCCTTGAGCATGTTTGAAAGCATGTTTAGTTTTGAAAAGTTGTCAGGTTCGTGAATGTGTCCCGTATCCAAGTCTTGCCGGAGGCAGACACTTGTTGACAGTTTTTGAATCAAGTTAAATCATGTTAAATCAATTTAAGCCGGACCTTTGCAAGCAAAGGATTGCTTTTACGGGGCCATGAGCATTGCAATCCTTCAGTTTGCTTGCCTGGATTGTTTAATTCCGTGCTGTCAGTTTCTGGTGTCCATCTCCAGAGCGCTGACCACTGCGCAACAAGCTATGCTTGCTGAACAGGCTTACCTCAGAACATATACAGATCATTGCAAACTGCCAGACGCTCCTTTGGCTTCTCGATTTTTGATGAGCTTTGTGAGCGCCAGAAGTGTCAGAAGTGCAGTCGGCCAATAAGCTTTGGCAGGCATTGGGTTCTGCGAGAGGTTTGGATGGGTTCGCCGCTCACCAGGCAGCCAAGCAATCAACAAAAACGCTGCAGAGCATTCATAGACTGCAAGTTGGGATGTGTTGGGTACATGGCGGTCACTTCCCTGTTCATGGTCTTTTGGCCTTTTATGCGGTGCAATATGGTGCAGACATCATCGTGCCGCATGATTCATGCCAGTATCCTCTTGTTGGTGAGTTGTGAAGGTTTGGAGCTCTCTGGTGGCTTTGCAGTGCAGGTCTTAGTGCCTCAAACCAACGCACAAAGCTTCAGGTCTAAAACCTACAGATCTCCTGAGGTCTGCAATTCAAGGCACAATGAATGTAGACCGGAATTTGCCACAGGAGGCGGAGTGAGCACTACGAAAGAGCTAAGCGACAGTTTGCACCGATCATTTGTCAGATGCGGGCTTTGGTTGATAGCCTTGGAGCTCTATCCTTGCCATCGCAACTTGGCTTGATAGATTGAGGTGTCGGTAGCCACAAGGTTTGGCATTCAAACTGAGGTTGCCAATCGGAAGGGACCGCAGCTAAGTTTTGTTGTTGAGATGACCATGGCCTTGGCATGGTCGGGATGCTGTGCTGTGGGACTGCCCATTCTTTTTCAAGGAACTGTGGTTGCGTACGCCCCCAGACCTCACCGTCCGAGCGGACATGATGTTGGCAAAGGCCAGGCGGGTTGCCCTCACAACTGCAGTTCTATAGCAGAAGAAATCAGTTTTTGTGAGCATCAACGACAGGAACAAACCCCCGCGCGCACATCCCTTTTAGTCATCAGTTCTTCTGCCCTGCAAGGTTAGAAGTGGAAGCCAAAAGCTCAGTCCAGAGTCCAGGTGTGTGCTGAATAGTGTTGTAGCGAGCCATATGTTTCCATTTTTTTGGTAATAGGCATGCGCATCAAGGCTTTCGTAACATTGCACTGTGACACACATGCATTGTGAGCAGGGTGTGCCATTTTGATAAGGGTTGCCAGCTGAATTGGAGACTGACAAGTTGCCTCCAGTCTCATTGGATGAAGCTTGATGTGAATGATGAAATGATGGGGGGTTTGTGCTGGCGTGTTGTCCAACTATTTAGCGGGAGGAAGCGGACAGATGGGTTCTTCAAGCACGAGATGCTGCAACACTTCCAAGCAGAGTGAGATGAGATACCTCATAGTGTGTTACAACCCATGCTGCCATGACTTGTACGTACCTTTCGCACTGCGAAAAGCGTGCAGGTTCACTGAGGCAGCCCGTCAAGACTTGGTTTCTGTGGGCGTGCGGACTTATCAATGAGTGTCACCCAAGGCAGCACCCGGCAGCGGAGCTTAGAATGCAAAGCGTAATAATGTGCTGCCCTGGCGGTGCAGATCCGTAGCAGGGCAGGGAACTACTGTCAGCCGCCAGCCATGATAGCATTTCTTATTGTTGCGCATGCAAAGCCAAACGTGATCCACGGGGCAACTTGTGCTGCTTGGAGCCAGTTTCCACAGGGTGCGGATTGGTGCCATTCCGGCAGTGAAAAGTATGCAGGGTGGGTGGCCAGCCAAAACGTTTGCAGGCCCCAACTGCTATGACACGGATTTGCAGCACAACTGTCAATCCCATATTGGCTGTGTGGGATCGGATGCCACAAGCTCCGTGGTAGACAGCTGCTACCCTGGCTTGAAGGTCAGGTTAGTTCATCCTTCAAGTGTTGTCCAACGCCGTGGTATGTCATCACGAAGGCCCGCTGAAGCATTTTGAAACCTTTGACTCTTGCGGAAATTCTCTGGATTGCTGCAATGAGTAAGGAAAAGACACACCGTCGCATGCACTCCACAGGGGCAATGGCTGTGAGTCTTCGTATTGTGATATGGAATTGCTGCTTGTGGTGTGCCCACTCTGCCTTGCTTTCTTTGTATTTGTTCAGTTTTCCTGGTTCCGTGTTTGCTTTTTGCACTGTCGCTCCCTACCCTTTTTTTCTTCGCTTCTTTGTGTTTTCTTTCCTGCTTTTGTTGTTTTTGGTCGTCTATTATGTTCTTGCCTTTCTGTATGTCTTCCTTTCTTGGGTTTTGGCGTTTCTCGATCGCTACCTTTTCTTGTGGCCCTTGTTTGCCTTTTTAATGCCTCCCCTGCCAGCGCCGTGAAGATCGTAAGCATTTGTTGCAAAATCAGCATAGGAAGTGGGCACATTGCCGCTGGCACTGCAGCTGTAGGAAGTCTGAGCCGTTAAGCCACACCAGCCGGCCAGCACGCAAAGCGCGGCAATTTGGTGTGGGCAAGCATGCACTTGGCTCAGGAATGCCGGGTCTGAAACAGTGTGCTCCCAGCTCGACTCAAGCAATGGCTTCCCACAAGACACCATGGCACGAGTTGCGCAATCTCGACCAACAGGGTGCTTAATCCCATCTTGATGCATGTGAGATTGGCACACTCTTCCCAGGATCATCTGCGCCGACACAACACCTGATCCAGACATCGCTGTTTCGGCCTGCATTTTGGACCGTTCCGCACGTCCTTGAGAACTTGTGATTTTTCTCTTGTTTCAGAACCGTCATGCATCAGCCCCATGGTCTAGGCCCTAGGCGGCGTGGGTACCTCCTTCCGACCGTGCCAGCAGTGTCTTTCCAATCTTTGGCGCTGCAGGGTGTTTGTGTTTTCATAGTTTGCGCGTTGAGTCGCTGCAACGTGCCAGTGATTTCTTTCAAAGTTTTGGGTTCTATCTTGGAGCTTGGCAAGGCAGGCTGTTGACGCCTGAGCCAGTAGCTATGGCGGGGCATCTGCATCGAGAACCCAAAGCCTTTTCCGGAGCGCGCTGTTCAGAAAGTTGAAAGGTTGCCGTTTCGCCGCCTTGCAGAGGAGTTTCCAGGCCATCGAAGGGCGTTGCGTGCAAAATGTCGTCCATAGGAGCTTTTCACAAGGGAGGATATATTTTAGTAGGATATTTTTTAAGTGGGACATGCTTTTCTTTGGACTTAGCTGTGGGAAGGAAGGGACGAAGGAAGGCAGGAAGGGAGGAAGGAAGGGAGGAACGAAGGAAGGGAGGAAGGAAGGGGACCGGCGTTTCTGTGGCTTTTGTGGCTTCTAGCTGGGAAGAAAGGAAGGAAGGAAGCAAGGAAAGAAGGAAGGAAGAATGCAAGGAAGTTTAGAAGGACAATTGAAAGAATATTAAGGAAAAGTCAAAGGGAAATACAAATCTGGAATTATCCAAGGATTGACAATAAAAAGGACATTCCGACATTCCATAGTAAGTTTTAAAAGAACAGTATAAGGACAATTGAAACATATTGTAATATTTGAAAGGACATTTCAAGGAAATTTAACTGTATATAAATTTCATTTTAAGGAAATTTAACTGTAAATTTCAAAGGATTTTTGAAAGGACATCAAAAACAAACGCAATTCAACAGGAAGTTTAAGATTACATCTAGAACAAATTTAGATTTAAAGTTCACAAGGACATTCAACGGGAAAGGTATTTAAGAAAGTAAAGAGAAACCAACAGGACTTATATAAACAAAAAACAAAGGGACATTTAACATGAAACAAAAGGCATTCTCCAAACAAAGTTAAAGGACAACTTTAAACAAACAATTAACTATAAACAAAGTCAAAATCAATTATATAATATATATATTTTTAAACGTAACTAAAAGGGAGAAGACTAAAACCACCCCCCAAACCAAAAACAAAACAAAACACACACACCATTACCATCCCATTAAACATTTGCAGCCTATTTCACAAGACTGACAGGTCCGGAGGCACGGCCAATCTAAGATTGGTGCTTCATCGCAGCAGTGCAGCTCAAACTTTTGGCAAGAACAGCGACCCCAAAAGCTCCAGCGAAATTGAACCGATTAGGCTCTACCAATACTAAATGATCAACGCCTCTTCAACACCCTTGGGCAGTGCAAAGAGAGATCAAAATCACTGGCTCTGAGGCGACGCTGAGCTGCCCGGTCTGTTCGTCCCAAGGTGCCAACCCGGGAATGAAGAGCGCGCCAGCGCACCTGTGACTACAATGTTGCAGGGATCCTTTAGGCGTTTTGAAACTCTCTGTGGACAAGCCAACGTTTGCAAACACATGAGGCAATATTTTTAACAGTCGCAGATTCACAGTTGCGCAGCTCGCGGCAGCTTTCAGGGAAGTTTCCAGCGGCTCTCGGCGTTTGCAGAGCTGTGACGAGCTGGAAGTTCAAGTGGCCGATTGGTGAGAGACCCAGGGACAGCGCCTAATGCGGCGCTATTGTACCTTGCATACTTATACCATGCAGTTTAGCGACACGAATGAATTCAGCTGACAGCTCTATAGCTTGCCATAAGGTACAATCTCAATCCGCACTTTGCAGCGCCTCGAGGTTTCGGCAAAGTCCTAAGCGCACTGAGTTTCTGTGGGTTTTGTTGGGTGGAAGTTTGAGGTGTCACAGACCTTCTGCTCCCCAATAGCTCCATCAAGGCACTTAGAACTTGGAGAGCGGAGACGGTTACCCAATGGCCACCACTCAGTTTTTTTTTTTTCGAGAACTACGTGTTTCCCAAGGGCCTGATCTTGCGCCATTGTGGGGAGCCTGCGCGCGTGCAAGGAACAAAGTGCGGGTTTTCCATGTCAATGGAGTCTCACATCCATGGGTTGAAACAACGAATTGGTTGGTTAATTGCAGGATTATCACGGCCTGTGGAAATGGACTTCAGCATCGACCAACCTCAGGGTGTTCATTCTGGTTTGTTTCTGAGTTCCTGATTGCTTGTAGAAGCATCAGCACCTTTAGTTTTAATTATTGGGTCCATTGTGTGGTAGAGGCTATATTGTGGAACACCGGTGCGCGGTATTCAACGAGGGCATAGAGCTCAGCCTTCATTGTAGAATGTTCATTAGGTTTTTGCACTGCGCAATGTGCCATTTCAGGTCTCGGAGCATGGCTGGAGCCTCGATGCAGTGCGAACTTGGAAAATTGGAGGAGGTCCTGAGCTTGCAAGGTCCGAAGTTGGAGTTTCTTCCAAAGATGTGGTTACGAACACGTCGACGCAAATGCTTGGCACTTGGAGACTGCAAAGCCAGCCTGCTTGGGTCCAAACCAATCCAAACGAGGACTTGTCAAACTACCCAGAGCTATGGCTACTTTGCCGCCTACTACAGAGTTGTTCGAGAGGTGGGCCTTAGCATGCACTGTTTTGCACATGGTTTTGTTTCCATAGATTTACATTCAAATTGCTGTCGGAGGCACCCCCACCGACGACCACTCCTCCTCCACCACCGAAAGAGGAAGAGGAATGGCTGAGTTTGCCAGCACTGGTTGCAATTGCCCACAACCAAGTGTGTCTCTGTCGCTTGATTTTGAACCAGCCTTTCTGCACTGAGGTGATGGGAACCACAATTTGTATCGGTGGCGCTGTTGGTGGTATCTATGTTTTGGCCTCAGCTGATGGTTCACGTCATAGCAGGATGGTACAAGCAAGCGCTCGATTTTGCACACAGATCATGAACACCTCAAATCCTGAGCAGCGCAGGCGTGGCGCCTTTCAAGGCACAAGATCACGTCCTTTTTGCTCTGCAGCTGCCGTGGGGAATTTCCAACGATTGTCGTTCAGATGGGTCATAGATGGTCATAGTCAGACTTTCTCCAGGACGACGGTTCAGGTCGAGCCAGAGGAGGAAGAAAAGGAGGAGGCACGTCAACAAGCCATATGTTGGAGTATATTGTTCATGCTTACATTGCTAGGAAGTCGAAGAAAGCGAGTCTGAAGTGGAGGCGCTTCGATTGCCTTTGAGTGGCACTGACAGAACCATGTTTGTCGTTGAGTCATTGTTGATTAATGAATATAGCATAATATAGTCGTTCATATTCATATTCATTATATAGATTTCATGATAATTCCCAGCTGGGACTTCCAGCATTCCAGATTTGATTCGACTTGCTCGTGCACAGGTCCATGAGCTTCCAGATCCGGACTGCCCAAGATGCAAGACAAACATTCTTGAGTTGAAGATGTAGGCTGAAGCATGTTCCTGTTAAGCTTGCTGAATGTTCTTGCAGGGAAGCGCCTTTCCATCAGAGTTTCAAGCTAGCTGTGGACTTGTCCAGGATCCGGCACTTACAAAGCTTCGCCAAGCAGCAGAAGCGGGAACGTTGACAGTGCACATCCCAGACACATTTGGCAAAGTAACGCCTGACACTTCCACCGAAGTTGGTTTCTCGCCATTTAATGCATTGTCCCAATGAAGATGCCATGCACGTGTCAGGCTCGTGAAATCCTTGCAAGACATTCGGGCCCGACTGGTATTCGCCAGGATTCGGAAATGAATGCAGCTACGTTTGCTTTGCCCATGCTGCCTTTTGCTGACTACTTTGCAGTCAATGCGGGGTGCCATGTGCAAACGTATTTTCTTCAATTGCTGGTTTGTGTAGATCACACACTCTCAGGAGTTGGTTTGGGCCATTGACAAAGGCTACGAGAACAAGCGCCGTGAAGCAGCCAAGAAGAAGGCCCATTAATTACAAATATTATCAGATATTTGCTTGCGTTCCTTGCATTTGCGAGATCCTTTTTAACATGCTATACAATGTTGGCCACTTTGTGCACAAAACAAGTTGCAGCTTCTGGCTCAAGTTGGCCGGCCCTGAGTACAAGATAGAATATGAAAACAACATGGTAACACATAATCTATTTTAAAAAGATATATGAGAACCCAGAAGTATTGTCATTGAACTGCAGAGAAGACAACCTCAAACCCGCCAGATCCTTAGCTCAGAGTCTCTGAGCAATTTGATCCTCTCAGCTTTGTCCTTCCGCTTGCCACTTAACCATCCAAAGGCTGAAGGGGCAATGCATCTCATCCAGACAATAAGGCGATGGCTGAAGCCGAATGGAAAGAATGCTTCGACCTGTTTGACAAGGACCATGCTGACATCCAAACCTTGTTTGGACAAGAAAAGGGCAGGAGAGGGATTAGCGTACTGTTCAACTATTGTTTCCAGTTTTGAATTTGATTCTGTTTCAAGGATTCTGATGGAAAGATACAGGCGCCTGGACTAGATATGCCCATACCAAGTGGTGGTGTTCAGAATTGATGTTCTATCAACAACAACATCGATATTTGTAGTGTTCGTTGGGTCCCGCATGCAAAAACAACTGGGACTGGCATGGCGGTCCCACATGGCAACAATATTTTAAGATATGCTTGATGTTTGATCAGATAGGCTTGCATTGATCTTCAAGTCCGAATAGAGTGCCGAGGCAGCAGAGCTTGGGGAAGCACTTAGATCTCTTGGCCTCGTTCTCACTCAGAAGGAAGTCTCAGAAATGAAGGAGACTTTGGCCAAGTTTCGAATTACCACGGGACGGGAATTTTTGCTGCTGGATTGGTTTCATAGACAGTTGTTTGCAAGTGGGGGAGGATACATGTTTCAGTGTCCGACACTTGGGTAAAATGGAGAGTGTTAACAGCTTGGTCAGTGACGATTGCTGCCGGAATTTTGAGGTAATGCATTTAGGATCATTTAGGGCCGGAAGTTTCAATAGGTAATGGTCCTGAGGCTCTCCAAACCTGTAGAGTTTTCTTCGTTTTAAAATTGCATGACATGCTGGGAGCGAAATGTCTTTCCTGGACTCGCATGCACATACTAGGAGGCCGGCATAGTACCCTAGAAGGTCAGAATGCCTGCAGGACGAGGTGGGCGGCGATGTGTCCTGGGAGAAGTTCAAAGGTCTTGTGGCCAAAAGACCTCGGGCCCCTGAGAAACAGGCGGGCGGTTAGAACGGCTAGCAGCCAGATGTAGCCAGAAAGTTCAGTTGCAATATCAACTCTCAACAGCTTGGTTCCACAGTTGTGATTGCATTCAGAAATTCGCACCGTGAGGCACAAACACTACTACAGGCTGGAGTCGCTAGAATTTGTGATGAATTGTCAAGAGACTTTCTGTAACCTTAAAGCTGCTGGACTTGCAAGAGTTAACTGGCGCTGAAGGCATTCCAGGTCTTTGACCCAACCGGATCAGGGAATGTGGACATGAAAGAGTTGAGACACATTGTGACGGGCTGAGACTCTGCCACTCCGTGCTCCTGGCTGGGTCTCAACACTGGATTAGGTGACCAGAGTTGACATTGAAGGACGAAAGTGCGATACCAAAACCTATTAGCAATGGCCTCCGACTTAATAGGAATAGCCTCTAACCTACTAATTAGCGATGGAATCAATCAATTCAATCAATCCTTTACCGCTCCGGGAGTTTCCCCGATCCAGTTGCTAGTATTGTTCTTGTTTGGCCACTGCAGCACATTTCCTTGCCAAGGTGACCAGTCTCGGGGAAAGCTGACCCCACAAGAATTCGAGGACAGAACACGAATGTGCTGTAGAATTCACCGAAGTGCCATAAAGCCAAGGAGATTTGCAAAGTCGCTGGTTTACCTGCCTCTGGAAGCCTTGCCTACAAACAGGCAACTCAGCTGCAAAATGCTGCACACAAGTTCCGGGCATGTGGCTGGGCCTGAGTATGAACGAATGCGTGGGAATGCATGTGGAGTGGACATAGTTATTTACATCCAGCATGTTGGGGCCCAGTCAGTCACTTGCTTGTTCAATCTTGCCTGTCGAAAGCTCTCAAAGGTGGTGGACAAGGTCACCAAGACCTGAGATTTGATTGATTGCGATTTGGGGGCACTGAAAGCATGCACTGGAGTCAAAAGCGAGTTTGCAAGCTGGTGTGGGTTGCAAGCAGTTTGCCGTATGAATATATATATATAGATATATGATATATGAATGTAATAATCAATGCACAACCCTCGCTGAAGTCGGCTCGATTCTGTGCCTGTAAGCCACTGAGAGCTGCCAGCTAGCAGCTAGCAATTGTACCAGTTGCAAGTACATGTTTAAGTCTTTTGCATGCCCAAGGCAGTTGTTGCTTGTACTTTGTTCACATGCACGCGCGATGGACGCAGCCAATGGAAGCGCGTCGGAGCAATCATGCTGCATTTGCTTCGATCTCTTTGATGAAGACGAGGGTATTTTTTGCAATGGCAGCGCATCTTGGAAAGAATGCAAATGGGACCGTAGTCAGCGCTGTCAGCACTTGGGTTCGTTCGCCCGTCCAATACCAATTCAGGCGTGTTGTTTGCAACCTTGAGCTGTTGGCTCAGGAGCCACACTTCGTTTGTGACGGCTGCCTGCAAAGCCTGGCACAGAGCTGTGCCCAAGCGGCAGTCTACACACAGACTCTTGACGCTGATTTGCGTGGGCGGCACATGGATGCACATGGCACATGTGTTTGGTCCTCGATCGGGGATTCGTTTCCATTCGAGGAGAAGACGGGAAGGCCGTATTCAATGTCCTGTGCCATCCTGCAACTGCGCTCCGTATTCACACCAGGCTCTAGCCGCTCATTTGACACATGCCAGCTTTGATGCGCAACATTGGTGGCAAGGAAGTCAAGCTGTTGGTATGTTTTTGATTTCCAGAACCTTGTAGCTGTAGCTAGCTGCTAACATGCAAGAGTTGTGATAATGCTGACAGACACCTCAGGTACCTGCAGGTGACAAGGCTGCAGCGATGCAAGTTCCAATGACTGTTCAGACTTTGAATTCAACATATTCAACCAGCATCCGAACCGCACAAGCCTGATTGTAAGTTGGAGTTTCTTGTTAGTTGGAGTTTCTTTGTCTCTGAGGCGATGTTTAAGGTGGTCGAGGCTGAAGCACTAGCAAGCACAGCATTTGACACCACCACTGAATGGGTTGAGCTCCTACGACGACATGTGGTGGAGGTGCCTGCAAGAAACCAGAATAGGCATACGTGAACCAAAGACGGTTATCGAATGCAAGAACACAGAAACTAGGCTAATCCAAAATGGCCGCTTCAGGACATTCTCACCTTCAAATGCCAAGCTTGCGGTCAAGCCTTTGTGGACTTTGACGGATGCTTTGCCCTGCGCTGTAGCCGATGTCATGCTGGACTTTGTGCTTGGTGTGGCAAGTCCTGTGAGAATCAAACAGTTGCGCATGATCATGTGAGGCCGCAGACGGTTCCAATTGAGTAGCCCCCAGTAGCGTCCTGGTTCCTAGTAGCAATGCCAGGAGCCCCTAGTAGCTTCTTGCTCCTAGTAGTAAGGCCAGGAGCCCCTAGTAGCGTCCTTACTTAAAGGACTAGAGACTGAAACCATCAAAAAACGTGCAAAGTTCATCAAAGTACATCAAAGTACTGTTGTGTTTTGTCAGCCCACTAAGTGAGCTCCTCCAGATTTTTGCCATTGCAGGTCGTGCCCCTTTGCACCGCATCAAGACCAGCTCTACGGTTCACAGGAGCAATTTCAATCGGTCTCACGAGAGAGAAGGCTTGAGCGGCTCAACCGTTTTCTGACCACTGTGGAACGTGGGACTCGATGCCTGGCTTTCATAAATGTTTTCTAGAACAAAGAGGCCCCTTGAACATCGTCGCTTTTAAAGAGGCCCTGACCTTCGTCTTGTCAAGTCCAAACACATTACTTAAAAGCCATGCAAAGCATGCACAAAGTGTGTTGACGCCATTGAAAGGTTTTTCCCTAGAACTTTGATTGTCACATTTCTGAACTGGGACTCCGAGGACATCGTTTGCTGAGTGTTTTGCAGAAGGACTTAGAAGATCTCGGGCACACAGCAGAGCAAACAAGTTTCTTGCACCCCCGCCGGCCGCGAAAAAGACTTTGGCTTTTGCTAGCTGTATTCTTGCCTCTGGGCTGCTTGCTTCTGACGCCTCTGCTGGAGGCAGGACCTCAGTGCGTACCATACTTCCGATGGTTCAAAACTGTTCACCAGGAGAGTTTGTCACAAAGTTTCAGGCATCCAACGCCAAGCCTGCCAGAAGTTCTGGCAGATGCGGAGGAGTATGTGAAGTGCTATTTGGGGGCAGCAAGGGCTGCCTGCCGCCTGCATCTCTTGAAGCTTTGGTCTTCATCTCGGCACACCTTTTTGTGCACCACACAGACTGGACTGGAGGCAATTCCACATTGAATTCTCTTCCCAGTTCAACAACTCAGTCATGACCCAAGGTCAGATGTGCAGGATATCGGTTTTGAAGTTCTCAGCGCTTCTCCGCAAGGGGAACCCCAGCTGCACAAGTCACATTCTTCAGGCCTTGAGGCGTACAAGAAGCCGCACACTAGGCATTCCATGCACAGTTATCTACAGATCTCCATTCGTCTCCATGAACCTGGGTGCAGTTCCAAAAAATTATAAAGTATAAAGTCGTAGTTGAATGTGGCCTTGGGGCGGCTTGGTTGAAGCTCTTAAGGTCCCTGGTCAGCCGACTTGGCAGTGGGTGCCTGGGCCGTAATTAGGACTCAGTTGAGTTTTGTCGACATGGATGTACATCACAGTGCTTGGAGCGATACCTTTCACAGTTGCAGCAATACCGATACAAACTCAAACGCGTCTACAGTAGTCTAAAAATTAACCCATGGTCATGGTCCGAACATAAAGAGGACGCACGAAGCCGATGTAGCAACTTCGTCATGACATTCAGGTGCTCGATGAGCTTCTTTTCCTGCCCTTTCGGATGCAGATTATCTTCGCGCTTGCCACAGCACTGGTAGTGGCATTCTGCGCTGGACTTCCAGTTGCCCTTTTGGGCTTGCTTCTGGAGATGGAGGTTGTACAGCACTTCCTGAGGTCGCTTGGCAGGTGTTCCTCTAGATGGTATTCTGAGCGTAGTCTGTGTCGGCACGATTGTCCATGCTGGAATGAAATCGTTCTGCTTTCTGGAAGGTGGTGCTACTTCCGAGGAGGGAGGCCCGAGATTTATCACGAAAGCTAGCCTTAGCTAGCTGGAGTTGCTCTTGCTTTAGCAAGTTAAGTGATGGGGTGGACGCACCTCAGAAACCTCAAATAATTGATTAAATCAATCTTATGGACCCCCCCCCCCTGAAAAGTAGAGCCTACCTGTACAGGGTTCCACTCCAACAGCCGATATAGTGTGTCCATACTTGACTGCTTCAAGGCTCAAAGAGCAAGAGGATAAGACTCTGCGCATAAAAGACACTAGCGGTCTGCACCTCTACCGTGTACGCCCTAGTCACTCTTTCAGTGGTAGCGGAGCAGTGATCCTGGAAGACCCAGGTGAGCTCCTTTCCTAGGCATAGAATTGCTTGTGGGCAAACGGCCATGGATTGGATTGACGACTGGGAAGAGCCTGATGCGGATGTGGCTTATGAGCCAGCAGCCTACGTGAATAGGCATGTGAGAAGAGAACCAGCAGCAATAGCAATGACAACACAGGTCACTACAAAGGTGCCGCCATCTTATGATGGAAAGACTTCATGGTTTTCCTATGAGGATGCCATAGACGATTGGTGTGATATCACCGAGCTGGAGGATGAGAAGAGAGGACCAGCATTGAGAAACCGACTAGAAGGAGAAGCAGCTGTATACAAGCGAGTTTTAGACAGAGATGCATTGAAGGCTAATGAGCCACCAGGAGCTGGAGTAGATTACTTCAAGAGAGTACTACGACCATATTTTGTGAAAGGATCAACCAATGTATTCCTATACAGGTTTATGCAATTCGTGCGCTTCAATCGAGGATCAGCTGACATGATGAAATGGATGACAAGATTCCAGATTTTACTCCAA
>CAXIVM010000851.1:0-20000 GCA_964035705.1 Porites rus
TCAGACGTGCAGTATAAGTGATGATGTGATGGACGAGGATGAGAAGGAGGGGAGGGAGGAGGTGTGTGTGTGTGTGTGCAGTGAGATGGTGTGCGTGTGTGTGTGTGTGGGTGAGGCTGTGGATTGTGCCATCAGATCCGCATGCGACCTTCAAAACGTAACACACTTGAAACGACCATCAAAGCTATCAAATGATCTCATCCCGACCACGGCGGGCAGTGTTAGCAGGATGTAAAGCAAGAAGAGGTGAGACACGCTTTTTTCTCTCGCGCAGAGATGTAGAGTGAGCTCCAGGCAGGACCTGAGCTCCGGTCAACTCGCACGAACAGTGAGTATATATTTGCAACACTGAAGGCGGAGGCTAGCACAAGACATCAGAAGTGTCGATGTCAGAAACGAACTTGGTCAGCGTCAATTCTTTTGAGAAACGAACTCCGTCAGTCGTTCTGCAACGCAAGGCAGCGTTGTTTTCGATGCTTTTCGCAGCAGTGTATCGTCAGAGTCTCTCCAGCTCGTCACGTCGACTCGCCGGCACGCTAACTCACAGTTCTTGAACTGCAGCAAAAACGCGAGGTCTCACAAAGGAATTTAGGTTCTTCTCCCAAGTACGCAATGCCCAGAAGATATGCGGCCGATGCTTCCAGGGGTGCAGCGTGGGACGGGCCGTCAACAAGCTCTGCACAGCCGCTTCCGCTGAGAGCTGACGACGAAAGATCAACCACGCGCACAATGCCGCTGAGCTGCGGTTGACCCCGCCGAAGCAATGAAAGAGGATGCCTCGTTCTTCTCGCTGAGTCGTTGCCTTCAAGTGCTTCAGAAGAGCGCAGCACATGTCCATCCACGAGGACAACCAGGCATTTCCCACTTCTTGACAAAAAGTATTGGTGTCATCCAAGTATGTTCTGGGATCGTCCACGTCGAACGTAAACCACCGAATCTGGAGATCTTCAAACCACGCTTTCCAGCCCACCTCTGGCTGTCCACGAATACGTTTCATCTCCCGCGGACAAAAGCTCAAGACAACCGACACCTTGCGATAGGAAAGTGGGACAGTTTCCTGGTGAGTCCGGAGATGGCGACAGGCAGCCAAGCTCCCGAGAAAGTAGATCTCAGGCGGTTCCAAAGACATCATCTCCCCAGGAAGTATTTCACAGATGTCATTTGGCCAATCTGAAATATCACCGAAGTGATACTGGTGCGCTGCCAAAAGCCGGTCGAGTGTTGGCTGATCCTCGAGCGGCATGTCCAAAGTGCTCTGAATCATCCGTTGCAAAGCAGCGCAGGCAGCAGACATCGCATCGTCGTATGGCTCCATGTGTTCTCACAAACTACTGTGTTCTATGCAGCAGTCTCTTGCAGTCTCTTGCAGTCTCTGGACACTGCGGAGAGAGCCGGCCCAGCGGAGACCACGCGCGCCGCAGGCCCTTCTGTCGTCTCTGGACACTGCGGCCTTCTGCAGTCTCTGGACACAGAACCGCCGGGGGCCCAGCGGCGACCACGCGCGCCGCCAGCCCTTCTGCAGTCTCTGGACACTGCGGAGAGACCCGGCCCAGCGGCGACCACGCGCGCCGCAGGCCCTTCTGCAGTCTCTGGACACTGCGGAGACAGCCGGCCCAGCGGCGACCACGCGCGCCGCAGGCCCTTCTGTAGTCTCTGGACACTGCGGAGAGAGCCGGCCCAGCGGCGACCACGCGCGCCGCAGGCCCTTCTGCAGTCTCTAGGCCCTTCTGCAGTCTCTGGACACTGCAGGCCCTTCTGCAGTCTCTGGACACTGCGGAGAGAGCCGGCCCAGCGGCGACCACGCGCGCCGCAGGCCCTTCTGCAGTCTCTGGACACTGCGGAGAGAGCCGGCCCAGCGGCGACCACCCGCGCCGCAGACCCGTCTGCAGTCTCTGGACACTGAGGAGAGAGCCGGCCCAGCGGCGACCACGCGCGCCGCAGGCCCTTCTGCAGTCTCTGGACACTGCAGGCCCTTCTGCAGTCTCTGGACACTGCGGCCTTCTCTGGACACTGCAGGCCCTTCTGCAGTCTCTGGACACTGCGGCCTTCTGCGCCGCAGGCCCTTCTGCAGTCTCTGGACACTGCGGAGAGAGCCGGCCCAGCGACGACACTGCGGCCTTCTGCGCCGCAGGCCCTTCTGCAGTCTCTGGACACTGCGGAGAGAGCCGGCCCAGCGGCGACCACGCGCGCCGCAGGCCCTTCTGCAGTCTCTGGACACTGCGGAGAGAGCCGGCCCAGCGGCGACCACGCGCGCCGCAGACCCGTCTGCAGTCTCTGGACACTGTGGAGAGAGCCGGCCCAGCGGCGACCACGCGCGCCGCAGGCCCTTCTGCAGTCTCTGGACACTGCAGGCCCTTCTGCAGTCTCTGGACACTGCGGCCTTCTGCGCCGCAGGCCCTTCTGCAGTCTCTGGACACTGCGGAGAGAGCCGGCCCAGCGGCGACCACGCGCGCCGCAGGCCCTTCTGCAGTCTCTGGACACTGCGGAGAGAGCCGGCCCAGCGGCGACCACGCGCGCCGCAGACCCTTCTGCAGTCTCTGGACACTGTGGAGAGAGCCGGCCCAGCGGCGACCACGCGCGCCGCCAGCCCTTCTGCAGTCTCTGGACACTGCGGAGAGAGCCCGCCGCAGGCCCTTCTGCAGTCTCTGGACACTGCGGAGACAGCCGGCCCAGCGGCGACCACGCGCGCCGCACTGCGGAGAGAGCCGGCCCAGCGGTGACCACGCGCGCCGCAGACTGCAGTCTCTGGACACTGTGGAGAGAGCCGGCCCAGCGGCGACCACGCGCGCCGCAGGCCCTTTTGCAGTCTCTGGACACTGCAGGCCCTTCTGCAGTCTCTGGACACTGCGGAGAGAGCCGGCCCAGCGGCGACCACGCGCGCCGCAGGCCCTTCTGCAGTCTCTGGACACTGCAGGCCCTTCTGCAGTCTCTGGACACTGCGGCCTTCTGCGCCGCAGGCCCTGCTGCAGTCTCTGGACACTGCGGAGAGAGCCGGCCCAGCGGCGACCACGCGCGCTGCAGGCCCTTCTGCAGTCTCTGGACACTGCGGAGAGAGCCGGCCCAGCGGCGACCACGCGCGTCGCAGGCCCTTCTGCAGTCTCTGGACACTGCAGGCCCTTCTGCAGTCTCGTCAGTCATGGAATGAGTGGTGTGAATGAGTGAGTGAGTGAGTGACGAAGTCTCTGCTGACGCCTGGGAGTGTGAGTGTGGAGTGAGTGAGTGAGTGAGTGAGTGAGTGAGTGAGTGAAGTGAGTGAGTGAGTGAGTGAGTGAGGTGAGTGAGTGAGGTGAGTGAGTGAGGTGAGTGAGTGAGTGAGGTGAGGTGAGGTGAGGTGAGGTGAGGTGAGGTGAGGTGAGTGAGTGAGTGAGTGAGGAGTGAGTGGTGAGATCTTGTGTTGTGTCAGTGAGTGAATGGAGCCTGAGCGACGGAGGAGGGGGCGAGGAGGACGGAAGGAAGGAAGGACCGGCGGATGCGGGCGGGATGCCAGCCAACAAAACTAGAACCCCACACAGAGATGTGGGGAAAAAACACTTAATACGTGTTGTTTGCAGAAAGTCGATGTATTGTCAGATCCTGCCAGAAAGCCGATGATGTTTTCAGAAGGAACCTACAAATTGTTAGGTTCCAGGCTCACCTGGTATACATATATATATATATATTGTAATTAGCCTCCGCCCACACACATATCAAAACTAGCTAGCTTTCGTGATTTTCTCCAAACAAGTTTTCTTCCTAAACAGTGTCTATCTATATGCCTTCCCGTTTCGTAACAGTCGTTTGTACTTCATCACCAAGCAGCTTGGGAATCCCCTGTCGACCTTCATGGGGGTGGGCTGTTCCTCCCAGCTGTTTCATGGAGTCGGAGGTTGTCGAGATGCCCCGGGCTCACATTCATATGATTTCATATGGGGATTGTAATGGTTTGAACGGGACACCTCCCAACCAATGGATTTCGCGTTTGCTTTTGCCAGAGGCCGAACTGAGGGGGAGACCCCTATTCAAATGCACACATCCATTCATACGGTATAACGGTATAACACATGCTAAAGATGTAGGTATTTGCATCTTATACGTGCTATCCATGGTTGCATGGAACTCCAGGTCCAGGTCCACTCACATGAGGACCGAATGTGATGCTTGGAAGACTGGACCTCATGTTTGATTCAGAACATACCCAGGAAGTACGTGGATAACCCAAAAACTGCGGATTGGTTTCCCCACTAAACAAGAATAGGTAGGAACAGGTTAACCTTTATTTTCCAGGGAAACTGAAGGAGTCAGGTTTTTATAGAGACGGGCTCCCCCCAAAGAAAGACTCTAAGAACAAACAAGACCTGTAACTGTAACTATGCCATTCTCTAAGGGCTTGGTTGATTTTGGAGGATACATCTCCAGGCTCTTCATGGCTCATCCTTGTCATCCATGAAAACCAACACTCCTCCCGCAAGCAACCAGCACTTGCCTCCTTCATTTGTGAGGAAATGATCGTCTCAAAGACTTCCACCGGAGTATTCCTTTGGTTTGAAGGATGCTCGCAGGTAGTGGCCTTTCCCTCTTTCCGCCATCCAGTGAAACTGGATGGGGTAGAGTTTATGATTAATTCGGGTGTTCGCGGGGGATCTCCAAATTTTCTAAAATTGAATTCTAGGATTCTCCTAGAGGACACCCGCCTTGTAATTCCTATGCCATGCCCTGCTCAAAAGTACCTTCCCACATCAACCGGTATGAAGACAAGATCCCACCCAGGAAGTACGTTGCGGCGTCCCACTGCATTTTCCAGGAAAGGCGTCGAGAAACGCTTAGGACCTGGGTCCTACCCAGGAAAAGTGGCGAACCTGCCCAAACCTTTTTAGGAATTGGTTTCTCCATACGGACAAGTGAACAGTTCGGTGGAGTACTGAGCTCTGGGTTTTCGCACCTTTCCAATGGGTAGAAAAAGCTTCACCTTTTGCAAGGAAACGGCTTGGGGTCAATCGTAGATTGCTGCTGGTCACGCAACAGGTCGGTGCTGCTGAATTTGTGCTCACATGAGCTCACCTGAAACCACATCTTCATTTCAGGAAGGCTCCCAACGCCCAACCCTAGCAGCCCTAGCCTAGCTGTAGCATTCTCCTACCTTTTCCCCACCTCCGGGATAGCACTCCACACAGTCCTGGCACTTTGTTGAATGGCAGTGGCTGGCAATGGAGTAGCTTGGCGCCATTCGCATCGTATCATTCGAGTGGTGCACACCGAACTACACTGGATCACCTGGACCAGTAAAGTAGATTTTGCCAGTAGATCCATGCACATTTTTGCCGCCGAGAGAGAACCTGGGCAGTGAAGAAGGGGTGGCATACCAGTAGGTTACGTTCGTTTCAGCATGCGACAGTGGTCAGGGTCCTAAACTTATATCCCCGCAGTCCCCGCCAGTGACGTTACCAGTGCTTTGCCACGATGTAAAGCCCTGAGAGAACCACTGTCCAGTGTACTAGAGCTTTTCATCAACACCTGAGAGAGGGTGAATTCTCCAACTCACTCCAAGCGGAAAAAACAACATAGATCATAAGCCGCACCGCGGGGCCAAGGACCCTTTGGGAAATGTATTAAAACAATACCCTACAAGTCCAGTCTGATCCAGGCAACCACTTTTTTTGGAAAACCTCCTTATAATTAGTGTTCTCGTATGACCAACGACTGGAATCAATATGACCCCCCCAAACCACCCCAGTCTGATAACGCAAACTAGAGGCGTTCCACGGAGTGGATGGTTGAATCATTGAATTCATTTGGCTGTTGATTCTGACTCAACTAGGAAGCTTCCCATTCTGCTCTTCTGGACCGCCCGGACGTCCATGAAGACGGCTCCGAGTCCGTGGAACAGACGAGTCCGAGGGCGGCGCCTTTGCGATGTCGAGACATCCTTCTTTGCGCCCATTCAGTAAAGAGAATTCATGCATGTGCCTAGGTGTTAGAGATGTGCCCAATGCATCCACGCCCACAGTGGTTGTTCCATGGAAACTGCAAGAAACTGGAAGTCTTTGAAACAAGCACTTGCCCATTTTGCAGGGGAACATGTTCAGAAGGTCATCCTCAGCTTGGTCCTAAATTTGGATTTTTGTTGGTGAGACGAAGTTCGTTGGTCACGAGTGTGGGTGAGTCAGTCGATGAGTGTCATGATTCATTATGTTTGTTCCTTCCAGAAATGGATATGTGTGGGGCGCCACAATTGTTAGGCTGTGCATTCCATGCAACATTATATTGAACTGTACCCTCATATTTGGCACTCATGTTTAAGGGCTGGGCACACTTGCTCAAACTGTGTATTCAGTTCCCACGAGTGGTTCCAGTTTGACTACGACCATAGACCGAACCGGACTGCATTGGGTTAGGTCCGATCTCCATGGAGCAAACGGATGCATGTCTGAACCGCTCTCCAACCCACCTTCGGAACCCGCCTGACCTGCGGACCGGAGCGATCCACGGAGCCGGGGCGTCGGAGCTGGGCCCGGTCGTCCTTGGCGAAAGCTCCCACACCCAGACACGACCCATGGGACTGGTGACAGTGACCCCAGGTCAACCACCCCTGGGCTGATCGGCAGTCTGCCAGAGTGTTTGGGACAGGTTTGAGCAAATGAGGTCTGGGACCTGTTTTGTTCTGGAGTTGGTCATACACGAACACGAACGAATGAGGTTTTCAGAACCTGGTTTTACTTAGTCAGACTGGACCTTATCTTTCAGTGGAGATCCGCCTTTTTTTCCATCTGCAGATCAGAATGCAGCCCCAGAGACTGGCTGATGCTTTCAACATGGAATGAGCCTAACATTCCGAATTCATCCCACGGTCGTACAGGGTGGAACCTCAATGGTGTTCAATCAATCTCGATTCGCCGAGCGTCCCCGGTCACCCACGGCCACATGCACCATCAGGGACCGCTAATCTGCCGTACAGCGACAGCCCCCTGAAGGAGGTGTTCACCACCAAAACTGCGTGAGGCAGCAAGGGACATGATACTCACCAAGGTCCAGGGCCATCAACAAATCACGCCTGTCTCAGCTTTTGCAAAATTCTGCCTTCACAACCATAACGTTATGGATTTGCTTATAATTAGGGATGGTCCGTTTATGTTCCCTGTATTTCCCTATGGTTGAATCCCCTTCTGAATACGGCGGTTTTGTTCCCCGGTGTCTTATGCAAATCCCAGATTTTGCGCCTTTTGTCCTGCCGAAACAACAAAAAGCACGCCTCAACAAAACCACCCGACCTGGACTTTCATGGCGTGTGACCTCAAGAACTGGAGGTCTAGAACTGGAGGTCTAGAACTAAAACCTGGAATTTCGTACCTCCTGGGGTACAGGATCTGGAGGCCAGTCGCAGGTCTTCACTGACCCACCGCAGACGTCCACCGCGGCCGTCGGACCGCCGCGGCGCGGACCGCCTCCGAGGTGGACTTCAGCGTGCGCGAAGCGGCCTTCGCCGTGGGCATGTCCCCGGCGAGGCGGCGGGGGCCGAAGCGCCGGTCAGGTCGGAGGTTTGGGACAGAAAGGACCCCGCTGGAGGTTTGGGCACGGGCGGAAGCGGTTGAGGGATGGTTGGGGGATGTTGAGTCTTTGTATGTCGGGAGGTTTGGGATCTTGACACGGTCCTTGGAGTCCAGCATCAAATCAAATCAGGGTGAGGTCACCATCTTCAATGGACCAAGCGAGTTTTTCCAACCAGCAGTTGAAAAAAGGAGAGGTTTTTGAAGCAGTCAGTGAATCTGGGCAGCCCCACCCCCTCAAGTTCGGCAGATCATGTAGACTCTTGATGAATAGACCTCATTAAACCTCCCCATTTGAATTGGATGATAGGGGGTCTAGTGGTCAAGTGTCTACATTACTCCATGGAATTGCTGGAAGTCTTTTTCTGGAAAACTGATTGTTTTCGGCACATGGTCTCAATGGAACCTTCTGCACAAGAACATCGTCTCTGATGGGTGGTTTCAACTACTTAGAACATTGTAAAACAATCATGTTTATTTGTCACTCCCAGGGCATCCAGTTACCACTATAGCTGGTAACCAGTGGTTCCAAAGACAAAAACATACAAAAACCATAGACCGAACGAAGGGCCCCCTGGTTCCCAGCTAGACGGGGTTTGGTAACTGGGATCCACTGGGACGTTCGTTCAATCCGCATCGCTCAAAACCCAATGTAAGGGCTGAAACATACTCTCCCTAGAACTAACATGGAAGTGGATGGCACCACCTGTTTGTAGTGGAAAATGGTCTTCCAAGGGGTCATTCTCCACTTCCATGTTAGTTCCAGGGAGTGTAAGTGATCTCAGAACCCACACAGCCCAGACTCTTCTCCAATGAGTCGTGTTGTTCATGATCTTCGGTCCAAAGGACCTGTAGGGTATGGTCAGTTGCGCAGTAGCTGCCGCCGCCATCAGCATGACATAGCATGACCCAAGAATGTTCATAAGATGTCCACAAAGCATACAGTCATGCACCCCATGACTGTCAGCCATTCCATTGCATATGAGGGTCTTAAGGTGCTTATTCTTGACATGTTCCACTCGCCTTGTGACCTACAAATTGACATCCCGTCTGGAACGTTCAACGGCAGAATCAAGACAATGCCAACCCCAAGCGCTGCGTTGGGCTCACCCTGGAACTGGCAGTATCCTCACTGGGCTCGATCCTCCGCTCGACCGCTTTCCTCGACCGGTGGGATAGTCAACTGAAAGACGCCAGGCTGGTCTAAGGCCACGAGTCCAGTCACAGGTCGTTTCCAGGCGTTTCATCAACCGATCTACCAGGGCCCACGCTCCAGTCGGGGCGGTTGGACAGCAGACTCGTCACCTATATGGCAGCGTCATGATATGATTGATATGGCTGTGTGTTTGAATAGGGAGGCACCCTGGCCGAAGGGCTGGGTAGACTGAAGAAGTTTGGTTTCCGAACCCTCCAGGGTCTCGGAACGCCGACCGGGATCCGATCTCCTTCGGACTGAGCTACACACCGACTACACTCGCGATCCAGTCGTACCGAACCTCAGGTTAGGTGAGGACGGAGACTACTTTATGTAGGCGCTGGCGGCGCCAGGAGGGTCCAAGTATACCTTCTGAGAAGGTATGTGGATCCCTATAGGATATCAATAGCACCCCAAACAGGGCCCTGGAGTCTTGCTCGACGGCTGCAGGGAGCCGCCAGGAATGCACCCGATGCCGTTGGGGGCGCTCAGGGCAAAGAGAAGGAGCTGCAGGGAGTATCCATATTCCCCAGTAAACACGTAAACAAGAAGCTACAGGGAGTTTCCTAACCACTTGTTACGTATAGAATTTGTAGTATACACTGACCTATCTGACCTCCACCTGAAAACGATTTGAGAAGAGACTCGAATCGACTGGCGGACGTCAGTCAAGTCTAAGACTGTCCGGATGTCCAGTGGATGTCCAGGCCTTGAGTCCGTTCGGGGCTCGTGGTGCTTTTCAAGCAACGAAACAGGTCCGAACAGGGGTTCCTGAGACAAGGAAGGACCAGGAAACAGGTCCGAACAGGTCTGTACAGGGAAGGGACATGGGAAATGGGGTGCCAACTGCAAACCCATTCCCATCAAGTCGTCAATGGCCTGCTGTTGGCTGATAGACTCTGATAGACCCATCAGTGGGGGCCATGGCGTGCTGGCGGAGTCGCATTCCAGCCGGGCCGCCTTCCCGGTGGCGTAGTGTAAAATAACTGCAAGAATCCTTATACCAGGAGTCACAAGACGGGGTGCTATCCATCAAGGTTAGGGGTGCCCAATATACCACTCACTTAGAGACTAAAAACCACCCCTTTTGTGACTCCTGGTAATGGTTCATTTGGTAGTCGACATGTAGTTCTTCGAGTCCTAGGGTGCAAGCTATCATTCCCGTCATTTTCCGTCCACACGACGGCTGGGATTGGAATTTCTCGTCCTAACTTCTCCGCAGCCCCACTTCAGAACGACACAACAACGAGAGATACTCGTACAGTGCCAGTCTTGAGGACATTTGTTTTTCCATGCTTATCCGGGATGGGGCTTGTCTCGAGCAAAAACAACGCACAGATTCGCACCTCAGAACGATCCGAACGTGGTCGGATCGGGTCTTGGCCGAGCAGTTGGGGTCGTCTCTGGTTTGCTGCCAGCTTTTGACAGGGGAGGGGTGTTTGGTTCCGGCCATTGGGTATGGTCCAGACGTTCCTATCCCGTTTGGGGATCCATGTATAAAACCGACACGAAACGAAGCCACGACCGGTTTCTGCTGGCGCTATGCTTCTACAATCTTCTATAGTCTCCCTGCTTACCGAACTAAGAAGGTGCCAAGGGATCCAAGCATGACTCCAAGTCACGTCTCACCACATCCCAAGAGAGGTAGCCAGTGACCTGAATTAGGACCTTACTGGGGTACCTATGGGATAGTCTATGGGGTTGTTCAACCTCTGTTGGTCCCACCCAAATCCAGCTTAGAGTGAACCCAGCCCAGCCCAGCGAAGCTGGCGCTTCTTCCAGCGTCCAGCGCCCCCACCCGGTTTTTCAGCAAACGCGAGACATTTCACGAAATCAGTGACATGTCTTTCAGGGAGAACGAGCAGGAACTGCGCATGGTGCCGCCCCTTCCCGACGATGAGAGACGGAGGGCACGGGAGTGGACGACGATGTGCGGCTTTGGCTCCCGGGTGCAGGTTCTGGAGGCAGGTCCAGAACTTGCTTGAAGAAAACATTCAGGATCAACTCCTGACTCCCCTGAATTAGGGCCTTTATTTGAGAAGATGGGACAATGAGTTACGGGTTTGGAGATTGGTCAAGATGGGAGGTGAATCCTGTAGTGTCTAACAGGTGCAGTGTAGACCACCAGTCCCCTGCAAGTCAAAGAATGCCTGAAAGGGAGCTTCCTTTACTTCAGCCAGTCAACATGTGGTCTTTGGACTTCTAAGGAATCCAAAACCTGAGAGACATACCCCGTGATCCCCGATCCAGTCGTTTCAGTCCGCTTGTGAGACACCTTCCACCTGTTGCAAAGTGGGTCCATCAGTGCGTGCTCGTGCTGTGGCCAAAAAACAGATTACATATACTGCAAATGGTTAAATAGGAGTTGTAGCCTGCATGAACTGATTTTCGACCAGGTTTGGTAAGAAAACACAGAGAACCTGACATGTATTGGACATATTGGACATCCACAACATCCACTCAGCTACTCGGCCAGGTGAGCCTGAATGAACCTGATGCCCAAATGAAATGGTGAAATCTTTGAGCCCGTCGAACTTCTTCAGAAATCTGGAAGAGTTGTGTTGTTTTCAATAACGTCCCCAGGATGACGAATAATATGATTTCTTTTGCGTGGGGTTCTCTAATTTTAATATGTTGCACTCCAACATATAGGACATAGGAACATCTCACTGAAAACACCAATAATAACGGCAGACATGATCTCAACAACAAGAGGAATGACATGGAATGACCATAAGCATAATAAGGGTAAGGGCACATTAAGAAAACAACAACAACAACAACAACAACAACAACAACAAACAACAACAACAACAACAACAACAACAACAACAACAACAACAACAACAACAACAACAACAACAACAACAACAACAACAACAACAACAACAACAACAACAACAAACGATGATAGCAGCAACACAACAACACCGCACACCGCAAAGATCATCCATGCGACTAACTGTAGACCTAGACGTATACAGTAAGACCTTAAAACCATCTCAAGAATCGCCCCAATAGTGGGCATAGACTTAGATATTTGGTTTTCATACCCTAGGGCTCCAACCACCTCCTGACAAGGTGGTTGGGGTGGGTGCCAGGGGGGTCTAACGACCGAACCTGAGGATATGGGACAGGAGCCCTAGGGATATGCGATTGATATGGTAGAGATGTATAGTATCGTCCATTTGAGTGGCGCTTTGTATCAATTGCACCCATCTGTGTCTTTCTTCGCATGCACTCCATGGACCCGACTTCATTCGTTCGAACATGGGACATGAGGTTGGATTTGTCCGTCCTGTAACAGTCGGGTTCAACATGGTTCAACAATGATCACTTTTATTTTTTATGTTTTTCAATTGCCTTAGATATCAACCCACTTTCACCAACCATTTCCAGAGCCATTCGGACACCACCCGAACCACGGCACCTTCGGACACCCCGGTACCGTTTCTGCTTCGGGCTCAGCCGGAGACCACGTTGACCGGGGCGAGCCATGGAGGTAGTGGTGGTGGCCGCCAGGTGGATACACAGACGGTGGTAGTGGGGCGTGACAGTGCGAAGTGGGGGCGTGACTGGGCAGAGACTGGATTCAGGTCATATCATCGTCCAATAGTCCATATCATATTCTGTGTCTTTCTGCGTATATGGGATTTGATCGAAAACCCCGTGTAAGGAGATTTATATAAAACAGCCTTTCAGATGTTGTTAGAACCATACGCGAAAGATTCGCGATGAGGTTCGCGAAAGTATGTCGTTTTTTTTCCGCGAACGATTTATCGAAGGTCATCGCTTTCATATGTTTTCCTTCCTACCGGACTGACAAAGCATAGAAATACAAGGCAATCCTCCGGCAGAGCCGGTGGGCAGAAGTGACCCATATGTCACAGACTAACGAACTGAAGCCTCAACATTTCTGTGCCCAGCCCTGGCAGTGCGTAAAGGATTCTCCGATTCCTGTCCCCACTGTCACAGACTAGCAACATGAGTTGGCACAGCCCTGACAGTGAGGCAACGACCTGCAGCTGCTCTGACGGGCTGCGCAGATGTTTGCAAATGTTACGGCTTCCCGGAGAAAGCAGTGAAATTTTGCGAAAGATCCGCAAAAGTTTCGCACATGTGCCGCTAATGTCCAGGTTCCCAGCTTCAGGCCCCCAAATTCCCCAAGCTGCATCATCAAGTGTTGGTAGCTGGCACGAGGATTGGGTTGAGCTGTGCCTGATTCTGTTTGGCACAATTGTCGCGCAAGTGACCCTGAGTAGCTGTGGAAACGTTCAACCTTCTGCTGGGGTCATGCTGCAAGATGTCTGACCCTATTTTGTGATACTATGACATGTTCCGGCTCATGTTAGCCAGGCATGGTTGTGGGACCATGCTTCGCGATGAGGCCGCGAAAGATCCGCGAAAGACATTTCTTTCCGCGAAGAATGGCCATTCCAGGATGAAAGGATATTGATCAATCACCATATATATATATACATTGAATGAAAGGGAGGAGTTGATGAGTATTACAGAATTTCTTTGGGGTATCCAGGGGTATCGATCATGTTGGAGATAAGCATGTGTCTCTTCTGACCGAGCTTCAAGGGGGAACTGTGTCCCAGACCGTCCAGGTCTGGAATATTCACCAATTATTTACATAACTATTTACCTACACTTGACCCTTAAAGCATCTAAAACTACCCCAACTATCCCCAACTGGTCGGTAAATATTCCAGTCCCATCAGAGTTTTTGGGTCTTATTGCGGTGCCCTTCTTTGGTTCGTGTTTGATCGAGTAATGGACGTTTTCTTTCGTGTTTTGGGCCTATTTGTTCATAGGTCCGTCTTTGTTCAGCCCACAAAGTAGACCTGGCCGACCCTGAGACCTGGAATTGCTGTGAAGGTCTGACCCTGAGAGCCCAGGGATTCGGAACAAAGGGGCAGACCATCATAGACCTACACCATTGAATGGACCACCCCACACTGGTCGGTTCACTCTCCGAAAAACTGTGTCAAGAGGTCGGTTCACAACTCGCCTTCTGTGGGCGCCCATGTGGAGCTTAAGCTGGGATCTCATTGCATTTGGGACGTCCTACTCCTGACATGGAAAGCTACATGGACCGGCCCGATCCGCTTAGCGGCGGGGTACCCGGTGTTCGGTCGAAAGCAGACACCGGTCTACCGGTCATTCAATGGATCCACGCAAGGGATTCCACGCAGGAACACTCTTCGTTTCTTTAGAACGGTGAGCGTCCGGGAGTACTGATTGAGGATTTGGAGGGGTCCAGTCGTATCTTCATGTCATTGAAATTCAGTGGCATCCGGGAATCACTTCACCGAAACGGCTGAAGCCACCGAAAGGGGAAAAACAGCGGAAACCGGTGGCAAACTCCAGGCGCACGGCGGTGGGGAAGTTCGGTGGCTCCCTGGCAGGCCGGTTCCGCGTCGCGGAGCCACGTGGTTCGGTGGACGGGGGGCTGCAGTGGCTCTGAACCAAAGCGGCAAAGAAGCGAGATTGCAAGGAGAATGGTTTGATATTGTTTGTATGTGGTGTTTTCATTGTTGTTCATTTTTGTGGTAAGAGACCAAAGTGGACATTAAGGTAAGAACATGTAAGAACCCTGTAGATTTCCAGGGTTCAGCAGAATGAGGGGTTCCATAAGTCTCTTCGTATGTGAAATCTCTTCCTGAATCGGTTTGCCCTCGATATCCTAGAAAACCACAGATCATCATCTCAATATTTCATGAAATGACCGGAGAAGGGAACCCCCAGAAACAATATATAGATTTGCATAACTGCAAGTGGAGTCTCTCCTCGAGGTCACCGTTGTTTCTTTGTTTCAGCACTGCAGGCACCAGTGCGGTGCAGCTGGGAGCACAGGTGATCCAACAACTCCTGCAGGCCGCGGGCGGCTGCGGGGCGTCCAATGGCAGCCCACGCGCGTGTGGTCGATACATGTCGATACTATTCCCAGACACGACTAATAGGACTGCCGATCAGTTGGGGTGGTTTCAGGGGTCCATGGGGTGGCAAATATGCCATACATGGAGTGTCTGGGATTGTTGTGTATGAATGATCGGCTTTGTCGCTGTTGTCGTTTGCTGCAGCTCCTTGTATTGTTCATCCTGTCGTTTGTATTTTATGGCCTGAGTAATTTGCTATAATTTGAGAGGTGAGATTTCCACAGTAATCGAAAGCAGCGCAGGCAAGCAGCAAGAAAGTTGATTCCAATGTTGCCACGGGCCTCGCCATGGGCAAAGCTCTTGTTCACAACCTTTGCGACGTCCGACGGCTCATTTTTGATGCTGGACCCCCAAACGCATACAAAGCAACTCTTCATTGGCAATTTGAGCACCGGCTGTACCATTGAGGTGAGCAGCTTGCATTATGACTGCCATGAGCAAAATCCAGAGTTGGAACAGATGCCTGCCTTCTTAGAATTTGGACTGGACTGTCGCAACATGCCTGATGACATGAAACTGGATGTAATGGACACCCGGAAACAGTGCGCCAAGATGGAGCTGGCTCACAGCAAACATTTAGCTGTCCATCATCCCTCTACACGGTCCTTCCGCCTTGATCGAGGGGACATGGCCAAAGTGCAATGCATCATCTTCCCTTTGGACCTGGTTTGGATGGCAGATGATGAGTATTTTCAGACCGATTTCTTCATGCATTTTGCCATGCGAGGTGGGATTGAAGCCTCCTGTGAAGTGCCTGTGGGACATCTTTCGCTGAGTTGGAGTGTTGAGGTTGCTGAAGCAGGCCTTCAAAAAGACTGCCAAATACACCTGGAGGAGCTGTACCACTGGAAGCTGGATTTAGTCGCCTGGAGTGGAAACTTGTATGACATTCGTTGGTCTAGCCCTAAGTTTGAACACTTGACCTCCCTGAAGAACCAGGTGAACGCTACCCCTGCCCAGAAGGCAGTGATCTCCATGGTCGCTTTGGATGATTTTCGGCCACAAATTCAGGACGCCACCGGGCTCCCAGAGAAGGTCGACATGCGAGAACATATCAGGTTGAACGCGAAAGAGATCCCGGAGATCGTGGAAAGACCCGGAAGTCATGAGGTGTATGGTGAGCTCATTCTGGACGCAGTGGAGCTACTGCGCAACATCACGTTTTGTACAGTGATGTTAGAGTTCACCTTCCCTGGTGGCAAGCCCTGCAGAGAGCAGATTGGACTTCCTGTACCCATTGTGCGATCGAAGTGGAAGTTTTTTGATCGGCTTCTTTGTATCATGGTGGTTTGTTTAGCTACTGGCCTTCTTCTCTATAGATTTAGGGCCCGGCCCCGACCGGCTCAGCCATTGTCCACCCCAGATGGTATTGAAATGAGTTGACGTGGAAAAGAGAGATGGCGCGACGGAGGGTTTCGGGCGGAGAGCCGGAGACTCAAGTTCGTCCGTTCGATCATCCTTGCTGCCAAAACGACCCAGGAGGACCGCCCCTGGTGCTACCAAAACGATCCCCACATGTTTTGGCTTGGGCGCTTTTGGTGTGTGTGTTTGACACATTCTGCAGGATAGGTAAAGCAAGCTTGACAGCCTATCCACTATTGATGAAAGATCAAGAACCAATCCCTACAGATGTTGATTTCCGTTACACTTGGGCCTCCACCATCTACCCAATCCACTTGGCAGGTTTTGTGAAAATCACCAGATCCACTTGGTTTGGAACCTATTTGGCCCCCCATGTTCTATACAGCCTTTCTCCGACCATGTGGGAGAACATGCTGTTCGTGGTCAACCCACTCTAGACTCTAGACCCTTTGAAACATGTTTAAACGTTTCCCTACAGGTCAAAGACCTCATTTTGTTGGAGTTGATCATACAAAAACACTGCTCAATGAGGCAAATGACCAGATTTTACTGTTGTTTTTCCTGTAGGGCTTGTTTTGTGAGGGATTCCCCCACAACATTGAACAAGGTGTTCAAATGAGCACGGAGCAGAAGATGTCCGTGGGGGTGCTTTGCACTGAGGCTCCTTTAGAAGTTTGTGTTTTATGGTTTTCTCGTGTCAGATGGATGTTCCAATATATACACTTTGACTCACTAACATGGAAGTGGAGTTCACCCCTCCTCTTGTAGAGGACAGCACTCTTCCAGGGTCCCATTTTCCACTTCCATGTTAGTGAGTCCGAGTGTAATCATATATTAATCATTGGCAGCCCGTGAACTCGCCCATTGTAGGACGGCCCATATTGGCCACCCGTTCGACCACCCAGACCATTCATGTATATTGGAAGAGTTATCTACATATAATTACCTGCATTGGGCCATTTTCATGGGTAAATAGATTCATGTAATATTACTACTGTACTGTTACAGTAGTAATTTCTTTATAACGCATTATAACTATATTCCATATTCATGGATGGTTGAATCATAATTTCACACGGTGTTCGGGTTCGGTCATCTCCACCGTCCGCGAAGAGGACACTGGTGGCAAGGTGAGCCATGGCATGGTGGATGAGGCGGTCAGGGTGGGCAGGAGTGGGCCTGTGGTGGGTGAGGCCCAGGAAACAGCAAGGAACCCAGGTCGAAAGAGAGGCCTCTGGAAGTGAACTCGGTGGTGAGAACTCACCCTCTTTTGGAATTCCTCTGGCGAAAAAACGATGAGGACTTGGCCCAGGCGTTTTGTGGCAAAAACGCTCTGCGAAACGAACCATTTGACACACCTTTCCCCTTCTACAGAACAACGTCCTAAATGAACACCAACCCTACGCTACGGCTCAATTACCTCATTTTGCTGAAGTTGATCATACAAAACCACTAAAGTACTTAATCAGGTAGAAGAGCAGGTTTTACTGGATTAGACCCTGGACTTGTGGGGAGACTATAGAGCTGTACTCACTGTACTTGCTGAGTATTGGAACACGAGTCCGTCCGGGGCTTTGCTGCACTTCAACTTCACTGAAAGTGGGAAGAAGATGGGAGAACACGAGTGACGATACCCTCGTTGGAATTTTTAATATACCATGAGTGGGCCGGGCCCCACAAGCCCTCAAAGACAGGATCTTCTGCACCATTTGACCACGAGCTGTTTTGATAGGAAAGGATCATATGTGGGTTGGTTGGTGGTCCAAAATAGAGGTCACTCAGGTTCTAGGTATAAAGGTTTCATACATATTTTTATAGGTATAATATATCATCTACGACATGGTGTTTGGTTTGGTTTCACTGGCTCCTGCCATTATTTCTGCAGCGCACACGCTTCAGGTCATCATCGGACAGGTCTTGACGGCGGGCGTGGGGCAGAATCCTGCACGGCAAAGCGCCTTGAAGGCCGGCCTCCCAGAGACTTGGCAAAAGCCGCACCACGAAACCCAAGTGGATAACATAACTGCTAATTACTGCTTGGGTTAGTGGTTGGTTTGTGAATAACCCAAGTAGTAGTAGTAGTAGTAGTAGTAGTAGTAGTAGTAGTAGTAGTAGTAGTAGTAGTAGTAGTAGTAGTAGTAGTAGTAGTAGTAGTAGTAGTAGTAGTAGTAGTAGTAGTAGTAGTAGTAGTAGTAGTAGGAGCAGTAGCAGCAGTAGTAGTAGTAGTAGTAGTAGTAGTAGTAGTAGTAGTAGTAGTAGTAGTAAGATGTAGTAGTAGTAATAAGATGTAGTAAGATGTAGTAAGGTGTAGTAAGGTTAGTAGTTGGTGTCTCCTTTTCCACCAATTTGGTGGATAATTAAAACTCCCAAGCTTTTTTGGGGAATGAGAAGCGGTGGAAAGTTCGATTCACCTTTCGGACTGAGAAACCCGGCGCCTGGCGCCTGCCTCGCTCGATTTGAGAAAGCCGTGTCGAGACAGCCGTGTTTCGATCGTTCTCCACCGGGTTGGGTTGAAGAAGATGTTTCATGGGTGACAGGTGAACGGGGGAGTCTCCACATGTCTCCACATTGGTAGAGAATGTGGGTATACCCCTCCGCACGCACAGCCAGTGGCACACATGCAATGGTGACCACTCCCACAAACAAACATGGAACCTAAGCTATTGACCGTTGGAAAAGCATTTTCCTGTACGACCTGACGTGGTGAAAGGGCCTTCCAGGTTGTCCTTTGCAGGGGAACCACTCCACGAAGCCATGTCGACGGAGCATTTCTCGCCCCGGGTCTGCACATGGTAGAAGCGCCCTCCAGGGCGCGCATGCAAGCGCCGTGGCAGCCAAACAGGCAGCAGCAAATTCAACAATTCCCGCTGGTCATTCCCTAGGGCTCCTGGGATGGGTTTGGGGGTCCACCTTCTGAGGATATGGGTGGAGCCCTGGTCATTGATTGCTTAATGGTGAAAGGTAAAGGGATTGATGGGGCCATGTATATACTTAGTTGGTTGGCCCTTGGCGGCGGCGGCATCATTTTGGTCAATTTTTACCCTACATACAGCGTTGTGTCCTTTGTCCTTCCAGCCAAAGACCCTTGCTTGTAAAAAACACAAAAACATTGTTTTTGCTGGTCTCTAGACAAGGTACCCAAACGGTTTGCACTCATCAGATCACCAAACCAGTGGAGAATCTGACTGCTAACAGGCGGATTTAGTGGAGATACCTGTTTGAGCTATGGTCAAATGCTCCTTTGTTCAGTTCCTTGATATGGATAGGACCTTCTAGAACGACCACTGCAACGCTCTTTTTGCCTGCCACAACATCGGCATCCACGAATGGGTCGTTGACTCCCAGGTAGGTGTTGTCCTAGCTTCAAAAACCTAACTCGCAGCTGTTTAAGACGAGAGGTCTTGTTTGGATTGACATTTACCCAAACACTGCACAATCCCATGGATTCTATTCCTAGTTAGCATGCCTATACATTGACCTAACATCACCCGATGCCATACATAGGTAAACGGTAAACATGCCATACATGGAGTGTTTAGGTTATGATATGATAGAAAAAGAAGCCATCGGCGCTGAGGAGACCTGTCCCGCGCTCACGATCAACAAGGTGCGCTTTCCGACAGACGGGGCAGGGAAGTGTCGGGACAGCTCAGTTGCGCAGGAATCGATTCTTGGAATGAGAAGGTGGACAGCATTCAGAATACTGGCGCTGCTGGGTGAATTCCATCTCCAGCAGTTTCGGTTTGATGACGAGCACAGGGGCCTGGCAGCCCTAACCAGCACCAGATCCCATTTTGACCATCCCGACTGTTTGGCGGCTCCGGAATATCACCCCTGGCTTTTGTCTGTTCGCAACTCCATCTCCGTATTGTCTTTGGGGCACTGTCCAAAAGATCACACCTGGCACGTGTTTTCACACCATCCCGGATCTTAGAAGCACAGCTTCTCCATGCGTCGCTACACTAGCGTCGCTGGGAC
>CAXIVM010000852.1:0-16170 GCA_964035705.1 Porites rus
ACACAAACTGAAAGCCGTGACATGTAGCAGGCAAAAGCAAGGCTTAAAGAAAGAAAACAAGTCTAGGAACAAAATCATCAGTGCGAGCTATCCTGCGTCCTAGCTAGGAGCGAACAAGTTCCTAGTAGCTTACTCAGCTCCCTTGATTAAGTAGGCGCCTACTTAATTAAGTAGTAGAGTTTTTCCTTTAATTGTGGAGATGTGATTCTCGGCGGAGCTCTCAGCAGCTCTCAGGTGGTTCCTGCTTTCGCGCCAGGCTGGTGTCAGTGTCAAGTGCGTCAAGTGCCCTGGCACTCGTCTCCAACCTGGGCCGATGCTTTTTGGTGGCATCCACGTAGGGATGCCCAGTGCATATGCCCTTTCGTTCTTAGAGTTCTTTCAGAAGAGCCGGGGAACCTTCTGCATCTTGTGCAGAGGTGTATAAACTTGAATCCAGCCTGGTGGATACAACTTATCACAAGTTTGCTTGAGGGGCTCAGTTCAACTGCAGATGGTAAAACTTTTGGGTTGGAACTTCAACATACTGGACCACTTGGGTTGGGGTAACCCGGAAACATGCTTTTTTTTGGTGGTAACACCTGAGACAGTGAAACAATCCATCGCGTTTCATAAATAGATCCGGAGTCCAGGTTCTGACCCACACCCAAGTCTTTCTCCACATACTGCCAAAGCCAGGAGCATATTCTATTCTGCCACAAAAAGCATGGCATGGGAGCTAGAAACGCTTGAAATACAATGGAGACAGCTGTGCCCTGTCTCTACACCGCCTCCAAGGAGCGCCTTGATGGAGACCTTTGCAGGAAACACAAAGGCCAGATGCTAACAGAGAGGAACAGAAAAGAAGGTAAGGGCCGCTTGAATAGGGCCCAAACTTGCTGGTGTGCATTGAAAACATTTATATACACTGCAGAGCCTGTGGAGAATACATCCTAATGCTGCAGATCATGAAACATATTCTCCATGTTTGGCTTTTTGAGAATTCCTTTACACAACACATAGAGACGCATATTTGAATTGCTTTGATCGATGGATAGACAGTAATTGTATCAGCAGTACATCAGTACATTTTAGTTTCCCCAAAAAATAATCTAGGAACCAAATCATTAGTGCGAGCGCTTCTGTAAGCTCCCCCCCGCCCTCAGGCGGGGGAGCTTCCTTGAAGAAGCGTGAGCTATCCTGCGTCCTAGGTAGTAGCTACTTGAGCTACTATCTACCTACCGTTAGCTTCTACTAGTTACCTAGTTACTACCTCCCTCTACGGCCTACCCCCCTCCAAAAAACACGACCCCTCCCCAAAAGAAGAGTGGTCGTATACTTTCCGCTTTGCCAAGGTGGCTGCACTTTGTGTCATTGACAATCGCCTTTTCGGGACGAAGATGTATGGCCTGGGATTCAGAAGGGATGTGGGAAGATACCGCTTGGAACCGAGGTTCTTGAAGGCCATGCTCTGTATTTATCATAGACTTTAACACAATAGAAAGGTACATCCAGATTAGAGAAAGAGCCTTCAATCACAGTATTCGAAAGCTACAGTTTTCTGGTATTGCTAATCACGAAAGAATGTCCACAGGAGCGTGCAGTGGCCAACGCATGTGAAGTGTGAGTCTCGACGTATCGACGTAGACATGATGTGCATGCCTGCACATACATGTGGTGCAGCAGTTCCAAGCTTTTTGCTGGTTGATATTCACGAGATTCAAGATTCAGTTTACATGACTAGTAAGTCGTGAAGTCGTCCCAACACATGCGACATATCTCATATGCAGTGTTTGAAGTGATCGTGGCCTACTACACCGCTGCCAGAATGCAACCAAGGCTACAACTACGCTGGTGTGACCTTGACATTTATGGGCTTCAGCGTAGATGGCCTAGCATGTGGCTCCTGGCAAACATGTGTTGGTTTTGACATCAGCATTGAGATCACACATGATCAAAAGAAACACAGGTCCTATCTCCAGCGTCAAAAGGTACTCAGCAAGCTTGCCCTTCAAACTTCTTGCAGAGCCATCTTGCTTGCAGGTGCATGTTCTCCTCCAGTACCTCTCTGTTCCTTAGCTGCAGCGTGTTGTGGCAAACATGGTAACATGTGCTTCTGTTAAGCTTATTCTGCCAGGAAAACTGCGTGGTTTAGCCTGCCCTAAGGACATGAAGCAACATGTAACATGAGGGAACCATTCACAACGGATTCGTGCCACCAGTGTTGGAGGTGTTACCCTGTGACTCAAACATCAGGAAGGCATTTATATAAGCGTTCTACACGAAGGCATTATGGCATTTGAATTGAAACTGACATGGAGAGAGGGTAGGAGCAGAATGAAAAGGAGCAGAGAGGAAGGAAAAGAAGTGAAGGGTTATGGTTATGGAATCAAAGGGAAGGAAATGGAGTCAAACGGAGGTCTGGTTGAAGCAGAAAAGAGTGTGGGTGAACCTCAAAGGAAGAACCGCCAAACTACTTTGGCGGAAGGAAGGGACAAATGAAAACGCAAGCATTGAACAGGCACGTCCTACGCACTTGGTGATTTAAGTGAAACAACCAAACAATGAAGCTAAGCCACTTCCTTTTCCATGTATAATTTGTTAAGTTTAACAACAAATCTAGGAACCAAATGAGTGCGAGCGCTTCTTCAAGGAACCCCCCTTCCTCAGGCGGGGGGAGCTTCCTTGAAGAAGCGTGAGCTATCCTGCGTCCAGTAGGTAGTGGCTTGCTTCTCCCTTACTTAATCAAGTAGGCGCCTACTTAATTAAGTAGGGAGGGGGGAGCCCGACACAAAAAAGCTGAAGCAAGACAATGCTAAAGGCGACACTTTTCAGGCCATATTGGTGACATGGGGTCCAGGAAAAGCAACTGAAACCAACAGCATTGCTTCGAAGCCCTGCTTGGAAAGAAGAGCAGAGAACGTGAGTGCAACCACACCTCCAACTGAAACCTTGTTTCGGCAACCACAAATGCATGTTTCATTGGCGCATCTCGATGACGTGACGCCCTTGTCAGGGGGCCAAACATGAGGCAAAGGCAGCCAAAGAGCGGAACAGCAAGGCTTCGATCTGAGCATTGAGATGGGCTGGGGGGAACCAAAAAAGAAAACTATATATATATATACTGTACAAAGGATATAATATGTATAGTATGGCTTGTAGGGATCAACATACTCGCTGCAGGGAAGTCAAATAGAACTTGGAAAGCAAGCTTAGAGCACATCACATGATGACTATGCTTCACCGTCCTCCTCTTGCTGCCAAGCCTGCTGTTGTTGGCAGGCCAAGCTGTCAGGAAGGCAGGGTGAAGGCGGGCCCTGACTTGTTGCCAGGCTGTAGCAAAGCGTTGTTTGGTTCGGAATGCCTATTTGGATATATATTTGGTTTGTAGGGAACTATAGCGAACTCTTCTTCTTTCTCAACAGTCAAGTCCTGCGTTTTGCATCTGCGTTTTGTGTTCGTCGGCGGCTAGAGAATCGGAAGATCGAGCATATACTTGAGGAGAGGATATGCCGAGACGTGGCACTGTCTTGATATCATCTGGATTGATGCCTATTGTTTTTTCGGGATTCCACTGTGCGTCCAGCATCCGTTTGTTCTTAAAGTATATATATGATGAAGTTCAGCATGAACTGAAGGACATAAGGGAGCCTAATGTAATTTGGAGGGTGGGGGGGACTGACTAAATATGTCCACCTCAGCCTGGCTCACCAGGATGGTCGAAGACCATTTGTTTTAGAGACGCGCGAGCCGTGGAATGGTGCTGTTGAGCCAGGCTGAAGCGAGCGCTTTGGCAACCATTCCGGACCTCCTGACGAGCCTGCAGGTTGCTGACGAGGTCTGGTCCGCGTTTCTTCATGTGGCCGGTGATCCCGGGAACGACCTTCGTTTAGTTGCGGCTATGCCACCATGGACCATCCCTCAGATCGTAGGAGCGGCCTTACTGCCTTCCGGTGACAGGTTTACCCCCATTCAAGCGGCTCAAGTGGGGCTGATGTGGCGCAATGCTAGATGGATCATTCATCTCAGAGGAGGAGGGGATGCCAGCAGGTTTGTTGACCAGGACCCTTGGATGTTGCCGAGCAGCGGGGGACCCCCTGATGGTACAGGTCACGTGGACCCTTCATCAACGACGATGACGACAGGTGGTGGTAGTGCTTCAGGAAGCAAAGAAAATCTGTTGAAGATGGCCAACCTGGTGGACCAGACGGATGATTCGGAGACCCGGTTGCCTGATGCGGTGAAGCTCAACGAATGGACACAGCGCTACATCGCAGTAATGGGAGCTCCACCTCAAGAAGAAGAAGAACCCACAGATGCTCAGTTGGCTGCATTGCATCATCGTGTGGCAGTGCAAAAGCAACCCCCTTATGTGGACTTCTCGGTGTGGCTCCCTTTTGGTAGGAGGGTGTTGAAGAATCAGAAGTTTCGTGCATTCATGCCCATAGGAGATGGTTCGTTTGTCATGAAGGAGTTACCCGGCCCGCAGAACCTGCAACAGTGGTTGGTGAGCTGGAGGGTGTTTAAGGCGGCGTGCATTTGTTTGAACATAGTCACGCTGGCGGCCTTGCAGCTTTACGAGAAGGTCATCGAGAAGTTGGTTCTGCAGTGGCCCAAAGCCTGGGGACTCATAGCTCAGGCGGACGACAAAGCGAGAGCGGAGAAGCTGGAGAAGATCCGTAGAAACATAGTGCTAGAAGTAGCGGCTGGTGCAACCCCCCCAAGGGAGTTCACGGAAGACGAACCCTGGACTGCTTGCTTTAGGGCTTTGGCGTTGGATGAAACATTTTGGAACGAGCAGGTGAGACATCCAGCAGCAGCTTGGCTGGCTAGTGGGGCACACGGAGCTCCCAGACCACCAGCCGAGAGTATAGCCATGGCACATCATCCGGGACCTCTTGCAGAACCTGTGGATGGGGACGACAGGAGTGAGCGGAGGAGGCAGGCCAATCGAGACAGGCGAACAGCCAAGCGGAAGAGATGGGCTGCCGAGCGTGAAGAGTTGTCGTCATTCAGGGAGCAGAGGTCGAAGGGGGACTTCAACAAGGGCAAAGGAAAAGGTAAAGGCAAGGACCAAGCAGGTCAGGAGATTTGCTACAGTTGGGCCAAGAGCGTTGGCCCGTGTGCGGGACTTCCAGCAGGTTCTGAATGCAAAGGGAAGATCAAGCGCGTGCATAAATGTATGCTGTGCATGTCACCGGCTCATCCGAATGCGGAGTGCCCCAAGAAGACTGCATCACCCGTGTGATCCCGGAGGGACCGTGGGACAAATGGTGCGGTTTGCCTCTTGCTTGCTTGCGAGGGGGGAGTGGGGTAGATACGCGTGCGGTCGTTCGGTTAGGAACGGGGGGGGTGAGCCGGGAGGGATAGGTGTTTTGGTGGCCGGGTCGATTCGACGGTCGATTGGTTGGTCGTTCGAACTCGTTGAGAGGAGCCCGAATCCCATGGACGCGGACGAGGACGGACGGGACGAAGCTGAGTGTTCGAGTGCCCTGGGCTCGAAGAGGCTTGGGGCGGGCGAACGCGAGGGCGGTGATGGCGAGTTCATCGAGGAGCTTGGAACAACCGAAGTTGGAGGACCTCCCAGAGAGAATCCGTGAGGCACTACGGAACGCCAGGGACTTCCCGGAGTATCAGGAGCTGCGGGTGTTTCGCTTTGTTCACCTGTTTAGTGGCAAGGACGATGTACTGGGCAGCTGTTTGAAGGACATGGCGAAGAAGGAGGGGCTTCAACTGGAAGTGTACAGCTTGGACAAGCTAGGTGAGGGGGACGTGGACCTGACAAAAGACCATCCGTTCATGGAACTTAAGGAAGAGGCGGAGAAGTCAGCGTTCGATGCGGGTCATGCGGGCTTTCCATGCAACACCGTCAGCAGGGCAAGATGGAACATGGTGAATCGAGGCCCGCCACCTGTCAGGTCCCTGCAGCACATCTATGGTCTCCCCTCAAACTCACCGGAAGAACAACAGCAAGCAGACGTTGGCACCCTCTTGGCATCAAGGTCGGTGGAGATCATCGGGATCATCTTGAAGGACCAGAGGAAGCGCAGAGTGCCACAGGCGGGAACTCTTGAAAACCCCCCAGGGTCAGACACCAAAGAAGAAGGACCCGCCTGGGAGCTCCCGGAGGTGAAGACGTTCATGGAAGTGTTCGAGGGGAAGGTGGCTGACTATAACACCTGTGCGTACCAGGAGGGGGAACGCGTCAGGTGGTACAAACCAGGCCGCTTCGCTGGATGCCTCTGGGATCTCCATAGGTTGAGCCGATCCTGCACTTGTGGGCAATGGATTCGCCATGAACCTCTGGTGGGAGCCAAACGCACGTCGGTTGCAGCGCAATATCCAAGGAAACTATGCGAGGAGTACTGCAAGCTGATCATCACGGCGTTTAAACATACCCTGCAGTTGGAGTATTGGAGGAACAGGCTGATCACGAAGACGGAGGAGGTCTCCGAGTTGAAGAAGAAATGGTTGTTGAGCAAGGAGAAGATTTATCAGGGACCTCCAGAAGGAAGACCAGCCGCAGACCCATCAAAGAGAGTCTGGGAGCAGACCCAGGTGACACAAGACATTCGACCTCACTTGGGCGAGTCGAAGAAGGCCAGGCGGGAAGAAGAGAATGACAGGTTCATTGGAGGCATGCGCAACCCGAGCAGTGGAGAGATTGTCCAGGGTGCGGCAGGTGGGCATGGATGTGTCACGCATTTGGGACCGCTTCATCATGGACTCCCCGAAGGCATTGGACATTGCCAAGAAGTACGGATCCGAGGGAAACGGGCCGGACATGGAAGTCGAGATGATGTGGAAGGCGGCATTGAAGCAATTCTTCCAAACACGAGCCTTCACGGATATCACGCTCAAGGACAAGTACGAGTTCGAATCACCACTGGACCCAGAGCTATGGGACGCATGGTTGAGGGCGGCGGCTGACCCGGAGAAGCACCTGGTCGAATGGATTCGAAGAGGTGTGCCATTGGGCATGAGCAAAGAGATTCCGTGTTGTGGCATCTTCCCAATGGCGGACGACCCTGAGATGGAAATGGAAGAGATGCCCGAGCTGGCGGACCAGTTGGGAGTGGCCAACTACAAGTCCTTCACAGACGAGCCGGTCCATGCACGAGCGGAACTAAGCCGGCTGGTGGAAGAGGGCTTTGCGGTGGTCCTCCCGACGGGCAAGGCAAAGTCCATGCATTCACGAGGGATTGTCTCTAAGCTGGCACTGCTGGTCAAGAACAAGGAAGATGGGTCGGTGAAGAGAAGGATCATTATTGACCTACTCAGATCAGGAGGCAATGCGAGGTGCAAGGTGCCAGAAAGGATCGTCTTGCCCAGGGTAGTTGACGTCATTGACAGCTTCCGGTACCTGTGGAGCACCAAGGATCGCATGAAGATCAAGTCCAGAGACGAGGAGTGGGAGTTGGATGAAGACCGCCCGGATGGTGGCATCTTTGACTTCGAGATGGTCACGGCCGACTTGAGCGACGCCTACTGCCATTTGCCAGTTCATCCCGAAGAACATCAAAATTGCTTGAGCCCGGGGCTGCATCAGACCGAAACCCTTATGTGGGTCGCGATGTTATTTGGCTTCAAAGGTGCTCCCCTGCTCATGGGAAGGTTCGCAGCTTGTCTGGCACGGATCTGGCAATCGCTCATCGCCCCATCAGAGATGCAGAGCCAGCTGTACATGGACGATCCAATGTGGATTCTTCGTGGTCCGACCTCACGACGGAACAGGAACCTGGCTCTCTTGCTGTATACAGCACGAGCACTGGGCATCAACTTGGCATGGCATAAAGGATCGCGAGGCTCACAGCTGACATGGATCGGGGTCATGTTTGAGGTGGTGCAGGCAGAAGCGGTCATCAAGCTGACGGTGCCGAAGAAAATGATGACTGAAGCGGTGCACGACCTGGAAGCTTGGGAGACCCGAGGCATGGTGAGCTTCAAGGAAGTCCAGCAGCTGACGGGCCGGCTTTCATGGATCGCTGGGATCCTCCCGCGCACACGCTGGGCTGTCTCGATCATGTATGCCGTGCTGAGTGATGCCAAGCGCTCCGAGAACGAGGAGAAACAGAGAGCCACAAAGAGAGCCGACCAGAGACCCAAGGTGGGACTCATTGCAGTCAAACGGCTGGAGCTCCCGAGGCGGTGGTTCGTGCGATTGTTCAAAGAGCCGGAGGCCCTGACCTTGAGGACGGAGCCCATGGTGGAGTTGCTCCCGGACTATGCCTTGGTGACGGACGCCAGCCCGCAGGGGCTCGGAGCGCTGCTGGCTACGGTGGATAACAACATGGGACCAACGTTCACCATCATCGAGGGCCTGGAGATCCAGCTTGAGGAGGCGGACGCAAAGTGGTTGGGAGTGCCCTGGAACGAATCCGCGTCGCAGGGCCCGTTGGAAGCCTGGGCGATCAAGCTGGCGGTGCGCAGGTGGGCAAACCGACTCGAGAACAAGAGCATCGTCATCCGCAGCGACAGCGTGGTGGCCTTGGCCATGGCAAAGAAGCTCTCGTCACCATCGCCGGTGGTGAACTGGGTGGGGGCCGAGCTAGCCATCAGGTTTGACAAGCAGGGCATCCGACGCGTGATCACACAGCATATCCCCGGCAACTGGAACGTGGAAGCTGACTGGTTGTCGAGGCCGCATGAGAGGGGACCCAAGCCAGAGAGGCTTTTGAAGGTACCGATCAAGACGTTCCCAAGGAACTTGATGCATAAATCGTACCTTCCACCGCCGGGGATGGCCCCAGGCTTGTGGGGCGCGACCGCCCAGCAGATCTCCGGAGCCTTCGAGCTGCTGTGAAGGGATGGCGACGGAAACAGTTTTCGTTGCCATTCTCGGCTTGAGGGGGGAGGGAGAGATCGGGGGCCAGGTCGATCGCAGTTGAGGCATGGAACGTTTGTTCGAAGCAGGTGCACTAGGACGTCGTCACTCGTTCGGTGTTTTCGGCTGAGTCGGATGCTCGGACATTCGCCGGGAGAGCCCACGATGGCTCAAGTTATGGTGAGGCCACCTGATGCCCTGACGGTGGAGGCCACCGTACTCCAGTGGTCTTACGCGGAGTTTGCGGTGGTGGCCGGGTGGTTTTTCTTCTTCCTGAGCCTCGTGCAGGGCCTGTGGACGGCGATACGGTGGAGTTTGACTCCGCGGAGGCCAGGTAGAGAGGGAAAGGCGGAGCTCCAACAAGGGGGAGGAACTGAGGACAGGACATGTTCACCCCGTGGCAAAACAAGCACGTCAGGGACCCCCAGAAGAAGCTGGTCGCCAGAGAGAGAAAGCTCCAGAGCGAGACAAGTCAGCGTGACCCCAGAGAGGCGGCGGCAAAAGGATTGGATGAGAGAGTCACCGGGGCGCTCACCAGAGGCTCGACTGGCGCAAACTCGGATTTTGGAAGCTATGGTGCAGCGAGCTCAACCGGTGGTCCAAGATTTACAAGATATGCAACGCCTTGGTGGAGGGGGTCCGGGCCCAATGCTGCGACGTGGATCCCGCATTCAGTGAGTACCAAGAGAGCGTGGGGTCTGACAGGTTTTGCAGCGGGGGACCCCCAGAATTGCATGACAAGCCTAATTCGGAATAGATTGCATGTGAAGGCCGATCGGGTCGGTGAGCAGGACAAGGTTGACAGAAGATCCGGACGTGACGGGGGCAGAGATCCGGAGATGGAATCGAGGAGAGCGGGAAGAGACTCGACGAAGAGGGGTTCCTTCGAAGACGTCATGAACATCCTGAAGGGCAAGGAGGAGCTGGCAAGAGCCAGACAAAAGCTCAGAGATGGATTCATGGCCAAGTCTTCCAGAGCATCCCAGAGGACAAAAAGAGAGCAGGTCATGGCTATGGCGAAAGAAGCAAGCCACCACAGCGAGCAGATCTTCCCCTTGACCATTGAGACCGTGGAGAATGTGGCAGCCGCGATCAAAGCAGTGGGCTGGTCCTCAGGCGATCAGTATGTCAATGAGCTGAAGCTGATGCACATTGAAGCGGGGTGGGAGGTGAGTCAACAACTCAACAAAGCCCTAGTGGACTGCAAAAGATCGCTGAAGAGAGACAGAGGCCCAGTGAGAAGAGCGCCGGAGTTCAAGCTGGACGACATTGAGCACCTCAAGTGGATCATGATTTGCAGGGGACCAAAGAAGACAGCCAGACCTGCTTTGGCCTATGCTTGGGCGGTAGTTTGGATGTTGAGGGAGATTGAAGTGAGTGCGATGAAGTGGAGAGACATCTCGGCAGACTGGAACAAGAAGAGGGTCTCCGTATATATCCCTGTCTCCAAGTGTGACCAGCAGGCTCTGGGTGTGCGTCGAACTCTACAGTGTTGCAATGGCAAGAGCTGCTACAGATGGTGCCCCTGGAGATTGTGGACGGAGATGTGGAAGGCGCTGAAAGGAGTTGAGAAAGATCCCCACGAGTTTGTGTTCCAGGACTCCGAGGGAAGAAAGCTCTCCAAGGCCAAGATGGTGGAAGGATGGGCATCGGTCACATCGGAGCATATCCAGGGCCATTCTGCGAGAAGATCAGGTGCCATGGGATATGTGAGATTGGGAATGCCCATACAGGAGCTGGCTTTCTTGGGGCGCTGGAAGTCGTCGGTAGTGCTCACCTACGCGGAGGATGCACTGCAGTCGGAACCGGCGAACAAGAATTTGACGGTGAATGAACCGCCCAAAACGAAGAGACAGCCAAGAAGCCAAGGCGAAGAGAAGAGCATGAACCAGGCCACACCTGCGGGACCTCCTCTTGGTACTCCCTGGCTGGAAGCTGAAATGGCTGAGCCTCAAGTGGTGGAGAAGAAATGTGATGTTGTCGTGTCGGAACTCCCGAAGAAACTATGGGTGGCTTCAACCGCATACAGCTCCAGGGAGCGGGTGTGGCACCAAGTGGAGGACGCAGGATGGGATGTTCCCATTGAAAGCTGGACATCAATCTGTGGATGGCCTTTCAGCAGGAACTCCTCGAAAGTGATGCTCAATTCTCAGTTGAATTTTTCGCAGAGAAAGTGCAAGAAATGTCTCAAAAGAGCTTGCGGCGGAGCCAGAGAGATGGGAAGTGCAAGCTTGAAATGTGAGTGACCGGCAGGAACCACTGCTGACAGGTCAACGAACAAGAATGGTCAGCAGGACTACCAACAAAAAGTGTGACGTCGAGCTACGAGACGAATGGTTCCTAGGAGGGAGGGTGGGATGAACTACAGCCCGCTCTTGTTGTCGATGAAGTTCAGCATGAACTGAAGGACATAAGAGAGCCTAATGTAATTTGGAGGGTGGGGGGGACTGACTAAATATGTCCACCTCAGCCTGGCTCACCAGGATGGTCGAAGACCATTTGTTTTACCCACCCACCCACACCAGTGAATATTGGTTGTGAGATGGGAAGTGCAAGCTTGAAATGTGAGTGACCGGCAGGAACCACTGCTGACAGGTCAACGAACAAGAATGGTCAGCAGGACTACCAACAAAAAGTGTGACGTCGAGCTACGAGACGAATGGTTCCTAGGAGGGAGGGTGGGATGAACTACAGCCCGCTCTTGTTGTCATACCGCTTAACTTGGATGATGAGAGGAAAACCACCAATATACATCAATATACCAAGCATGCTCTGACAAGAACTTGATATGATATCATGAATGACATCATTGAGAGAGAGAGAGAGAGATGTGTGTTTTTAAGGATTTCGTTCACAAAAGCTGGCTGAGGCCCTTCCAAGCTTTCAATTGTAGAGAACGTCTTGGAGATTGATCTTCACAACGTGGTGAGCGACAAAAGGCTAGAGCTGTGTGTCAAGTGGTCACAGAGTGTCACACACGGCATGGCTGCACTCCACAGAACAAGCTGTCGCATGTGACTGCTGTGAGTTCATCCTTTTGTCCACGATGTTCTGACCGAGCATCTTCACCAGACAGGCTTTGTTCGGCCCAGTTTGACCCATTCAGATCGGCCGACAAGCACGTTCGACAGGCATTGCACGCAAACAAGTTTCCAAACATTCAGAGCTTTGATAAACTCCGCTGATCTCCGCTGTATGTATGTATGTATGTACGTAATGTACGTAATGTACGTAATGTAGGTAATGTATGTAATGTAATGGATGTAATGTATGTAATGTAATGTATGTAATGTATGTAATGTACGTAATGTATATAATGTATGTAATGTATGTAATGTATGTACTGTATGTAATGTATGTATGTATGTATGTAATGTAATGTAATGTAATGTAATGTAATGTATGTATGCATGTATGTATGTATGTATGTATGTATGTATGTATTTTTTTTCTCCTAGAGGTGTGTGCATGATGCCGTTTTGGCCGGTCTGCTAGGGCAGGTGCCTCAGTGCAAGGTCAGGTGCCTCAGTTGGGGCTCATCTCAAAAGAAGTCCACCGCCATGGGGCTTCCATCATCATCTTCATCGTGGTCTTCGACTGCATCTAGCTGTGTGCTGAAGTGCAGTCGCCGCGGCTGGGGCCTGGTGTCAGGCGTGTCTGGGGCTTCGTGCCTGACTGTTTGTGGCCTTGTCTCTGGATCCTGTGGACTGTTTGTGTCCGTCTTTTTCTTGAAGAACTCACTGAGTGGAGGTGAGCCTTTAGTGCCAGCTCCTTTGCAGACTTTGGTCAGCACCTGGTTGGTGATGATGCGCTGCTCTCCATCAAGGTTCCACTGACACCCACATTGTGTGCATCTCACTTTCTCTCCCTTTTGCCACAGAGTGTGACTTGGGTGCCCTTGTGGCGGTTGTGGGAATGCTTGATCCACGCACTTGGATATGATGAAGTGCTGGAAGGCCTCTTCATTGACTCTTTTGTGTGTGTTGACACCACATTTGAGGCATTTGAGGTACCCGGTGGTCTCAGCAAACTGGTGCTCGTCAGGGCCTGGTGTTTGCTGTTGTTGCCGGTGCAGGAGGTTTTTAATGACCTGGGGCCCGAGTGGTCTTCTTGGCCAGGGGTTCAGCCTTGGCGGGCAGGGCATATGCATCTTCAATCAGCACTTGCGGACAGTCTTCATGAAGTCGGCTTTCAAGAATGCTTTTGGTCAAACCTTGATGCATTCTGGCGCCACACGCCGTGCATTGGTACCCGCTTCGATGAGGCTCCCACCTGTGATGGTTTTCTGCCCAGATTTTGCCACATTGCTTCACCAGATCACGCTTGTATTGTTTGGTGTGCTTCCCTTGATGTCTGGGAGCTTTCTGGTGAATGAAGTGCTGGGGGTCGTCGTAGATCTTGGCCAAACGTTGGACAGCATGGGTATAAATCAGCTTGTGGTCGGAGTCTAAGATGAAAGGCCGCTCTGCTGCGGGGTTGGTGCCATGCCTCCCAAACTGTGGCTATTTGGACGATGACTTTGGCCTGCGTGGTGGTGTGCTTTGCCAGGGCTACCGCCCCTGCCAGGAGTGCTCTGGCTTTGGTTTGTGCTCCCTTGGCAACTCCCGTGATTGCGCCAAGTCGCTTCAATTGCCCCATGGACATGGTGTGAACGCAGAGGCCAAACACCCACATTTGGGTGCGCTCGTCGTAGGAGGATGGTGTGGCATCGAACTGTTGTATGGTTGGGGTGCTAAAGGTGCCAGTCCCGCCCAACATCCATGGCCATGGTAAGGATGGTCTTGGTGTCGTTGTTCTTGCGGCTCGAAGGGAATCCAGCCCGCTGACCATAAAGGTTCTTCTTCTTTGGATGTGATCCTGTCCATCCACTCTGGCGGCATAGGCTCATGTTTCTGAGTTTTGTGCCACTTGCATAGCCACAAAATGTGCTTCGGCGTGGCATCGACTTGACACAGCGGGCATCGTTTGACCTTGGTGGCCTCACGAAATTGCACTGCTGCCTGGACCCAAGTGTTGAGGTGGTGCTTGCTTTGGGCTGGCAGCGTTTTCTTCACCTCATGATAGGTGTGCCAGTCGAGGCCTGTGATGAGGTGGTGATGATGCGGTCTGCTGGCCAGTCGGTTTATGCGTTGATTCTTGGCCTCCTGGAGCAAGGCCCTTTCCAGCTTCCACCAAGGTTGTTGCAGGTCAAGCTCATTGCTCAGCATGAGAGGAGCTTCAGGTCTGTTCCATCTCATCAGGTTGGCAGCCTGCCAGCCCCATTCCTTGTGATATGTGGTTTCCCAGGCCTGTTCCAGTGCTGCCAGTTGCTCCGTGGGCCAGGCATGGATAAGGCTGTGGATGGCTCTGATGTGGTGGATGATGACTTGATCTCCTGGATCAATGTACTTTTTGTGGTGGAGATCATAGGTGCTGTCTAGCAGGCCTCCTGTGTGATGGCTCAGATGCTTGGCCATGGCCTGCCGCAGGGGGTGCGGTAGCGTGGTGCTAGGCCCTGTCCTTCAACCCCCCAGAAGGCTGCTGGTTGGATGCCACCTCGATGGAGTCGTAGCCGGATCTTCAAAGCCGGGATCCTCAAAGTTCGGAGCTTCATCTTCCGTTTGTGGGCCTTTGCCAGTCGTTGCTTCATGACTGGGATTCTTCGCCGTCGTGCACCTTGATGGTCCACCCCCAAGTCACGCATGACAGCTTCAACTGGTGGCTCGCCTGGTTGCAGGATGGCCCGAAGGGCCTTGTCGGTGCTTCGGTCAGTGGCTATAAAGGCAGTTTTTTGTGGGTTCACTTTGAGGCCCAGTTCAACCAGTCTGTTGCGCAAGTCTCTGTATGCATTGACCGCCCTTTGGGCCACTGACATCGGTGTTTGACCTGCAGTGTCAAAGCCCACATCATCCACCCAGCTAGAAAGGTGCACATCTGGGTGGTTTGTCTTCCAGGGTTGGAGCGCTGGTGCCAGAACGGCCTTAGCCAGTAAGGGTGCTTGGGGGCAACCAGCTGGGACTCCATTTTGGACGGTGAAGAATGGGGTCATCTCCTGCTCCGCCACGATTGCTTTGGGACCGGTGTAAAGCTGCATGGCCAGCTCAAGCATCAAGGGCGGATAGTTGAGCTGCAGGGCTTGTTGTTGGAGCCGGGTGAGGTTGATGGTGTCATAGAGGGTTGACATGTCCATCAGGCAAGTTACTCCGTAGCATCCATTGGCTCTGTGAACTTCTTGGCGTAACAGTCTCTCCAGAGCTACTTGTAAGACTTGGGCGCCTGGCCGTGCTCTGTCGTGCTCCATTGTGGCTGGTAGCTGCTTTTGCCATTGGTCTAGCAAGGGTTTCCTCAGTCTGCACCACACTCGATAGAGCAGGGATGTGAGCGTGATGGGGCGCTCTTTGGTGCTGGTTTTTGGAAGCATGATGACCATGTGCATCTGTTGTTGAGTCGGCAGTTGGGCCTGTATCTCCATCTTGTGGAAGAGTTTGAGGAGCGGTTGCAAAGCCAGGGGAGGTGCATTCCTCAGGCTGAGCTGTGACAGCATCCGGTCCACATGCCTTGTCTGGTAGGTTCTTTAGGACCCATGCCAGTTGACCAATGGTCAAAGGTTCAAGCTGTTGTGCTTGTTGCTTGGCCTGTTCCTGTAGGCTGGGTCGTTCATGTGGCTGATCGGTTTGCCGGATCTGCCATAGCTGTCCCCAGTCGTGCAGCCTTTGTGTCATCCTTTCATCAGGGGGTAGCTGACGATATGGTCTTTCCCATGCCAGTTCGCTGCTTTTGAGGCTGCGAAACAATCCTCGTAGGCCTTTGGCTTCTCCTTGTTTCAGCCATTCTTTGTATTGTAAATGGCTTTCGTCGTTGGCTGCCTGTTGTGCTTCTTTGAGCTGGTGTGCAATGGTGTGTAGCACCAGGTCTGCTGCATGTGGATCTCTGTATTTGTGCCAATGGTGGCTGGTGTCGTAAAGTTGTCCCCATGTGGGAGGACCGATAAAGTGCCTCGGACTGGGCCTGCTTGCATGGTTGGGGGTTGCTTCATGGCCAGCTGGAATCTGATTTGAAGTTGTTCCCAAAAGGCTGGCTTTCCCTTTTTCCATGTAGTGGTGATTTTTGTGGACACCAGTGGTTTGATGACCACCCGCAAGCTGGCACCCCGGCCCTGAGCCGCCCAGGGATGCTCTTGGAGCAGGTACTGCTCGGTGCACGATGGCCAGTCTGCCCATTTCTGCGCCTGGCCATTGGGTGGAATGCCGTACAGCTCAATCTCGAAGGCCTGAGATTGATATGAGGTCCATGGCCTGAAGTCGATGTCTGGTGTTGCTGGCAGGGGTGGAAAGTACTGCACCTGTCTGTACTCCTTGGTGGCTGCTTCGATGTTCAGGTGTAGTGTCAAG
>CAXIVM010000853.1:0-15055 GCA_964035705.1 Porites rus
GCGGGATGATTGATTGCTTGTAGTATGTGGGCATGGAACGTGTGGCCAAATTGCGTTCGTGATGTCGTAGCGCCATGCGGATTTGCGCGGCCTTGGTGGAAAGTGCGTTTGCGTGGCGCCGTGCCACTGGGGAGCGCGAAACATCCTGGTGTAAACGCGGCGTGTCGCTGGTGAGCGGGATGATTGGCGGTTTGTAGGCTTGCTTCTGTAGTGTGTGGGCAGACCGTGCGGCGACTTTACGTTCGCGATGTCGCAGCGCCATGCGGATTTGCGCGGCCTTGGTGCAAAGTGCGTTTGCGTGGCGCCGTGCCACTGGGGAGCGCGAAACATGCTGGTGTAAACGCGGCGCGGCGCTGCTGAGCGGGATGATTGGCGGTATTGTATGATTTGATTGCTTGTAGTGTGTGGGCAGACCGTGTGGTGAAATTACGTCCGCGATGTCGCAGCGCCGTGCGGATTTGCGCGGCCTTGGTGGGAAGTGCGTTTGCGTGGCGCCGTGCCACTGGGGAGCGCAAAACACGCTGGTGTAAACCCGGCGTGTCACTGGTGAGCGGGATGATTGGCGGCATCGTGTGATATGATTGCTTCTAGTGTGTGGGCAGACCGTGTGGCGAAATTACGTCCGTGATGTCGCAGCGCCATGCGGGTTTGCGCGGGTGAGAGATAAGAAATGTTTAACGTATCAATGGAAAAATCCGCCCGCACCGAAGGTGCTGAGGCGTTTTATAGGGCATGCTTGCAATCCGTTAGTATCGTCAGTATACAATAGCTTTAGCTAGGGGGGGGGTGCCATTTTTGCTCTAGAATCCTGTGTTTTTTCACGTTTTTGGAACCGGCTTAAAGTGCTTTCGCGCTAATGTTGGGTATCTTGAAGGCTTTAGGGATGCAAGAAATGCAAGTTTCTGCTTTGCATCATCTGCATCATCTGGACATTTGGCTGAACAGGTTCCCCTAACGGGGCTCAACATAGCTTCCATATTGCGTAACCACTATCTAACGGACGTGTCTGCGAGATAGGGACTTGAACGTCCGGGTACGTGGCTGGTCAGGAGCAGAGATAAGCAGATCAGGTCCAGGAACGGCAACATTATCTCACGAGCATAGCTCCCATATGGTCGAACATAACCCCAGAAGTCACTATCTCAAGTATGCTTCCCCGAGATAGGTACTTGAACGTCGTAAACATGGCCCAACGAAGGCTCAAAAGGGACTGGAATAGAGTGAAGATATTGCCTAACATAGCCCTAGAAGTCACTATCTAAAGGACGTGTCTGCGAGATAGGGACTTGAACGTCGTAATATTGCGTAACATAGCCCTAGAAGTCACTATCTAACGGACGTGTCTGCGAGATAGGGACTTGAACGTCCGGGTACGTGGCTGGTCAGGAGCAGAGATAAGCAGATCAGGTCCAGGAACGGTAACATTATCTCACGAGCATAGCTCCCATATGGTCGAACATAACCCCAGAAGTCACTATCTCAAGTATGCTTCCCCGAGACAGGAACTTGAACGTCGTAAACATGGCCCAACGAAGGCTCAAAAGGGACTGGAATAGAGTGAAGATAGCCTAACATAATAGCCCTAGAAGTCACTATCTAAAGGTAGTGTCTGCGAGATAGGGACTTGAACGTCGTAAACTGGAATAAGAAACACCCCCTAACGTGGCCAAACATAGCTTTCATATTGCCTGACACGTTGGGCCATGTTAAATCCCTATCTCGAAACATGGAATCTATGCTCGGCCACGTTGGGGAGGGGGGGGGCACTTCCGGGGCTATGTTCGGTGGAAATATTGGCCCCTTCCATGCGGTGCGGGCGGTTACCGTCGCGAAGCGACGTGAATATTCTACACGCATCAATAGAAAAATAACTACTGACGCAAAAAGAATATTCCAAATAGCAGTAGCAGCAAGAGTAGCAACAGTACTATAATAGCAGCAGTATCGTAGTGGTAGTCGTAGTCGCAGTCACGGTAGTAGTAGTCGTAGTCGTAGTCGTAGTCGCAGGAACGAAAGACCAAAGGACCAAGGGACTAGCGGACCAGTGGGCCAGCGGACTGCAGGGGACCAGCGGACCAGCAGAGGACCGGCCACCTACACGACTGGGAGTTCCAAGGGATTTCATCGCACAACGAATATTTTTTATTAATTCAGTAAATATTTCTTTTTTTATTCGGTAAATACTATTTTTGATTCGATAAATACATTTTTCTTGATACCTACGCCGATTTGCGCGGCCTTGGTGGGAAGTGCGTTTGCGTGGCGCCGTGCCACTGGGGAGCGCGAAGCATGCTGGTGTAAACGCGGCGTGTCGCTGGTGAGCGGGATGATTGGCGGTATTGTATGATATGATTGCTTCTAGCGTGTGGGTCACGGGCATTCTGGGGGATCCAATGCACGTTCCGTGCAAGAAGTGTGGGACAACGGTTGACCCGGTCACTGGACATTGCAAGCGCCATGCGCAGTACCATCCGCGAAGAAGAATCGTCCATTTTGGCTACCGTGACCTTGGCTGATCACACAGGAGAACTGGATCGGGTGTTGGTGGCCGGGGATCGGTTGCCGTTGCTGGCCACGTCTACACACCCTCACCTCTGTACATTTACATCGTCACACGCTCACATCCGCAGATCCGACCTCCACACACCCACACATCTGCACATCTATATCACACCTGCACATCCACACTGTCACTCCTTCACATCCGCCCTCTCTTTCTCTCTTTCTACATATCTTTTCTCTTAATTGTTTAAATCTAATTTCTTCGCAACTTCTAACTCAATAACAGATTGTATAAAGAAGTCATGGCTCTTGGACAACTCGATTGTAACTATTTCCTTACTCGGAATTGCTTGACAATCACCTTTCTCGCTCTCGGGCCAACCGTCGTCTAGTCTTGTCCCGGCCTGGAAGACGTGCTCCGCAGGAAAAGATGTGAGAGCACCAGTGATGGCACCAACACCATGCTCTGTATCAGGTACACCCTGGCCAACCACATACGAGAGTACGTGAGTGATCTGTTCACCAAGTGGCTTGGTACTTCTTTCTTTGCACTGTGTCATTTTGCCTTCATGTCAATATTCGTTTGGCATCCCCAATGGATGACAAAGCACGCATAAGTATGACAATCTTTACAGTTTGTTTGCACTGCCACGACATTGGCTGTTTGCACCAGGGTAGGTCCACCAAGGATGATGACAGAGTGAGCAAACCGAGTCAGAAAACCACTTGAGCAAAGTCAGGAGACTACACCAACCTTGCTGAATAATGATAGTTAGCTTCAGTGGCAAATCATCAAGATGCACACAAGACAAGCAAGCATAGGCCCTGACAATACATACTGCAGGGAATATCCTTTGGTTCATCGTGAGCGCATTGTGGTCACCAATGGTAGGCCATGTCCATGTAACATGTACCAAGTACCCTTGGAAACAAAAGGTCATGGTTCAACCGATGGCTTTCTAGATTACAACCCGTCCCATGTTCACAATTCACGCCTCTGGGACCTTGTAAAGGCCTTGATGGGCCCTGGCTCTCGGGACGGATGCGTTCAGCACGATAAACTGATCAAAGCGAAGGATCAAGGCGGATCCCGTCGGATCAGGCTCATCTGAAGCTTTCAATGAGGTCGTGAAGGCTGCCCAATTTGTTCAGCAAGAAGTCAAGCATGCTTTGACTACCTAGCAAGGCCTTGAGCCGGCCTCGTCACAGTGTTCACACGATCAAGGACATCGTCAGACATGGCTTCAGCCTGTATTCCGGGCCATGTGGCCACAAGTTGCGATTAAGTACTCCTCTTAGTAGGGAGCTTATCTGTCAGTCCAAACTGCTTCTACTCTGAATCACTACAGTATATCACTATATTACAGTAGATTAGTAGATAAGCATGCCCCTGAAACCAGAATGGACCTGGCAAATCTATTACAGCAACTGGTGTCGAGTTGCCTGACTCTGCAGCAATGAAGCAGGTAGCGTGCTTCCTTGCTAGAAACAAACAGTGTCATGATTAAATTCTCATGGCAATTGTCGACCATTGCACCCACCTTGTCTTCCTTGGAGTTGACAAAAACATACACCACGTCTTCGATCACCTCACCGTGTCGTCCCTTTACAAGCTCTCCGGGATTGAAAGGCCAGTATCAATATTACTGTGGATCAAGAACTGACCCAGCAGAACAGCGAAAAAAAACGCACAAAGTTCAGTCTTCTTGTGGGGTGTTTTCTTCACTTACGGTTGTTTGCCTGGACTCGCTTTCAAGGCCCCAGCACCACCTGGGGCGGGTTGAGCCGGCTCCGGCTGAGCCGGCTGCACATCCTGCGAAGATTGGAGCGTCAGCACAATGCATGGATTCAAGAGGCGACAGGTAGCTACATTCCCTGTAAATAACTGTGAACTGAAGCTGTTTGAGGGCGGCATAGAGACTTTGACATGAGATTTGACGATCTGATGACAGAGGCTATCTCAAAATATCTCAAATACGCTGCAAACAACATTGGCATATAGAGTCTAGAGAGACTTTCGCTTCCCTGAGCCTCTGAGCCCTAAACCGTCGATTACCCCCAATGACGGAGGCTTCATAACATTGGGACACGTTTAATGAACTGTAAATACATATACTATACTGCGCAAGTGCTAGCTTGAAATGATTTGTTCTGTTCAACAAGGATCAAATTCTCAGCGATTCCATGTGAATAACAGTGCAAAGCTAAAGCGGGCTCCCTGAACCTCCCTGGTTGATTGATGGGGGGCGGAGGGTGTATCGTTGTACGAATGTTACTGTACTCTTCAAGGTCTGAACATTTGCTCATGGAGTTGACATCACAACATTACAACAAACACGGGTGAAAGAGCACAATGTCCTTGTAAATGTTTACCTTGCGCGGCTCTTCGGCCCCTCTTTGTGCTCTGCACGCACGAAGCCACCTTCCAGACTTCCTGGAAGGAGTGGCTTTGGAGAGTCTGCTTCCAGTATCCTTGTGTCCAAAACTGAGAACACGATGTGTTGGGGTCCCTTCATTTAAGACAAACCCTACATTGCATTTGCTCTCACTACAACTTATATCCCTCTATACAAAAATTGTCGGAAAACAGAAGGGAGTAAACAGAAAAGTTGAACAAACAAAAGGACTCACAGGGACAGAACCACAGAACTAAAGGATGGCACCTCCACAGAACTGCAGGGAGCAAATTAGCCAGGTGCCTTCCAAGTGCCAACGAACGCCTACACTTGAGCCTGTATGTCGAATGACATCTGAATGTGCATCTCGAACAAATGCCCGGTTTCTTAAGATTCATATCAATTGCCACTGCCTAGATGATCTGTTTGCAGATACATCCCTCACCTGAACCACGCGAATTGCACACAGCATTCCAAGATCAACGAGGTAGGAGAAAGTGACGGCTGCATGTTTCGGAGTACCATTATATACTACATATCATATAACACACATACCTCTTCCAAGGCCAAACAGATGAGTGTGCAAAATCTAATTACTAAAAAAGAACATCTGCAACTGAATTGAGAATCCAGCTGGTCGTCTTGGCGGTGCGTGCCCCAAATTGGACACACCTTCTGCACGCGGCACAACCAAGCGTGGCAGCTGTCCCCTTGGCGATTGGCGACTGAACACTAAGCTTGCACTTCGCGTGTCATGTTTTCCGTTGCTAACCACATCCAATCATGTCAACTGTCCCTCGCCCTGACCTGTGCGATTGACCGGCAAACAAATTTGCCACAAACAAACAAGTGCGTTGATGCCATCCAGACACGGACACCATAAACTCATGGCAACAAGAAAGGCCTTTGCGAAACGTATTGGCTCAGTCGAAGTGATGACCTCTGTCTTGTTGTTTCAATATTAATTTTTACGTCTGCGGCTATGTTATGTTTTCAAGCCATATGATTAATATAATGCGTTGTGTCACTCTGTGTGGAAAAGTACCAACAAAAACTAAACATGAACCTGTGTGGAGGTGCATGACAATCCTATACATGAAAATTTGCTGGGTTCTTGACCAAAATCCTGAAGCTGTGCTGACACCGGGCGAGTGTATGCAAATCTGGGCATCACCGTTAGGGTGAAACTGGTGCCATGCGACATGGTTCTGACTGTTCATTTGCCGGTTGGACACCAAACCGTCACAAAAAACAGGGTGGCCCGAAAGCACAGTAGGAGTAGCATTTTAACGAAAGGGTTGGAAACGAAATGAAACTGAGGGTGGTAACATGTTTTGGGGCAGCAATGCATCACAAAGGTTGGAGCCAGACCATGACTAAGTTGTGGTCCATTGCCAGACATGCATGGTTGTGTGTAGACCGCGTGGCGAAATTACGTCCGTGATGTCCCACACGGTCCGCCACACACTGGAAGAATGATGCCACATCCTTTTTTTGGCACGCGTGGGGCTGCCGTTATCGCAAGAATGCGAAGGTCAGCAGATTTCTTGGGTATCAAAGCAAGAGCACAAACCAGACAACAAGAAACCCCAAAAACACAACACAACAAAAAACCACCAAATGAAAATCCAAGAAATCTTGCGGATCTCATGGTGGGATTTTATCACCTTGCCTTGCTACGAGTTTAGTGTGAAACGAAAAACCTGGGCATGGATGATTTGCCACGAAAGTCAGCTTTCCACAGACAAGTTCGCAAGTTGTCTGCTCCAACGAAGTTGACACACAAGGAAATTGCATCATCCAAGCACCATTGGCGGTCCTTGCGTGCGTGAGACTGGTGAGTGCCAGGCATTTCAAGCAAGGAAATGCTTGCACCAAGCAGGGAAAGATGCCAGCAGAAACACCTGCATTGCATACAAAACGGTCCCTGAAAAAAAGCAGGCAATTGGAAACTTGTTGGGTCGCTTGAAAAAACGTGTAAGAAGCTGCGAAACTCGATCACTTCGAGTGAACCCACCCAAAGGAGGTTTCGTTAACCCTGGCACTCCAAAAGCACAGACGCACGCGAGCAACCTTTTCGTTCCAACACGAAACCAAACAAGGTAACGTCCACACAATCTTTCAGAGATAGCTGTGCTAACTTTACAGTTCTTTACATTTTTCCATCTAGACGAAGCTTGACCCATCTAGTGGCAGTGGAAACACGGAAACTCGATTTCCGGTTCACGACAATTCCGCTAACCCTCGTTAGCTATGGAAAAATTTACAAATCACTATACAGCTCTTCCATACGAACCTTCAAAGTTCCAACCCAAAACTTCCGGACAAAAACCGTGGGGTCCAAGCAACCCTATGGCATCCGTGACTGCTATCAATATCCAAAGGAAGTCATTGATTCCCAAACTCAACCAGGAAACACATCTTTGTGTTTCCCCCGTCAGACGCCATCTTTCTCAGCACAAAGGTCCTCTCAAAGGAGAGAGAACCCTAGGACGCACCTCGTGGGTGTTCCTTTGAGATGGCTTTTGTTATCACCCGGGAGAAACCCAAACCAGGGGGACACAACCAAGAACCAAAGATATAACCTCCCCGGACATATATGCAGCACATGTGAGCTATACATCCACAACTGAGCATCATCCCTCGATGATGCGAAGGCAAATCTCTCCACACATGCACTCAGGTGCATACATGTGCATCACAAACACACTTGGTGGTCTCCAAACCACCTTCAAATGATCTCCTATCAGTCTCGTGCATCTTCTCGATGCATCAAAAACTTTCAAACTCAAACAACTGTTCTTCAAACACTTTTGCTGTCTCTGTGCACTATCCAAGCGCGCACCAAGCACCCTCAAACGCTCTCAAACATTCTCTGCATGCCTCAAAGGCAATCGAACTTTCTCCAACAGATCTCACGCGCTTCCAAAGCGCATGAACTTCAAGGAATGAAGTCCCAAAACATACAAACAAGCCTGTGCACTTCCCTGGCGCACTCATAGTGAAAACCTTCCACACCCCCTTTCGACGGGGCAAGTGCAGCTGCTGTCAAAAGAACCACTGCAACAAACTATTCATAGCTAAGCTCTTTCCACACGCCAGCTACCAAAACATAGTGTCTTCTGGCAACTCACATGTAGTCTAAGAACACAATCTGGCTTTCCTGGCAGTTCAACCCAAGGCGGACCAAAGTCCTAACAGAATCCTTGCCAGCTCAAATTCGCCGGTCTCCCAAAAGGAAATCAAAGAAAATCACAAAGACCACTCAATCCAGCTTTCTTTCGCAGATCAACCCAAAGCGGACCAAAGTCCGCACAGAATCACTGCCAAGCTAAATCCAGCTGGAGAAAAGGATCACTTCTTGTGTGTTCGCTGGTAGCCTCCTCCTGAGGAGGTCCATCCACGAGCCTTGAGATACATAGCCAGGTCCACACCCTGACTCTTTGGGCTTGAGCAAGCCTCATCTCCGAATTTACCCACAATCCAGTTGAGCTAGTTCTTGACTTTCTTCTCACTCTTCGCGATCTCAACCGCTTCCGCAAAGGTCATATTGCGGTCCTTCGTAGCAGGCATAGTGATCACCACCTTTCCCCATCTTCTCCCTCTGGCATCAAAGCATTCACCTGACCCTCAGTGGCAAATGGAGGGCTCTCCATATGTTCAAATGAGGCATCCGAAAACTCATCCTGCGCACATCACGCTGTCTCTTCGAGGCATCCGACATGCTTCCACCAGCTTTACTCACACTGGCCTTTGCCTTTGGCAAGACAAGCCCTTGGCTCTGCTCACGTTTTATTAGCAACTCATTCAGCTGGCGTTCTTCTTCTGGAGAAAGACCAGCCGTGGCTCGGCGCAAATCCGAATCTATAGAAGTGAAATTCACACTCAACCTCGAAGCTACTTCAGCAGCAAGCGAGCGAAAGTACTCTCAGTGCCTTCGGTTGAGTTCGCTTGTTCAAAGAAACAAGAGCCACAACCCTCAAAGAGGGTTAAGCGTCCAAGTCAAAGCCTTCAGCTTTACTCTCCTGCGAATACCTCCCTACTGGAGGATGAACACAAGGCGCGATCAAACATACTTACGCGTGCTCCAACGCCTCCTGCGCTCCTAGCACTATTGCCCTCGCGAGCTTCTTATTATAAAAGCTGTCTGCGCCCAATCTGTTTCTTGAAAAGCCGCATGAACATGACACTTACAAATCCCAAAAGAACGAAACATCTTCTCCGTAAACTTCTTAGAAGTTGACGTAAAACACAAAGTCTTGACGTAAAACACAAAGTCTTACCCACTGGCTTTCCGTTTGAACTCGCAAGTCCCGTTTGGCACAAACGAACAGGCGTGTCAAAAGCATGCTTTGCTTCTTTCAGTGTTCTCTTCGACAAACCATATGTCCAAATACGATTATACCATGGTAGTTCAAAGCTACTCTCATCACCTAGCTTCAGGTATTTCAACACTTTGGGGAACATCTCAAACCATTGCCAATCTGAGTCACACACTGAACCGCTGAAGTTTCGAAGTGGCGATCCACTCGAACACGGACTGGAAACGCGCGCAAACATTTTCAGTGGCTTCAACTGTCCGATCTGTTCCTGAAGTCCCACAAAGGTCTTCTCCTTCTCCATCGCACTTGTCACACCACAGTATGACATTCCAACCTCTCGGCAAACTTGCGAAATCATGCTATCCTGTCGACAGCACACCTCGACAAAGAGACATCTCTTTCCAAGATCCGTCAAAATCAACAGAGTTCAAACCCAAGCGCTTCCTGATGGATGCCAAACAAAGAACACCCAGACACTTAGTTAGCATGTCACTAGGATTCGTTTGCCCCCTTTGGAACCCAAGAACCAGTTTCTTTTCAGCAACACGACCCTTCAACCATTCAATGCGGATCTCAAGATGACGGGATCTCTTAGGAATGTCCATGTTTTTGAATAACTTCAAGGAACTCTCGGAATCCGCGACGGCCTCAAAACCCTAGCACATACCTTCCCAAGCGTCGACATCTCTCAGTAGTTCTAAGAGGTGCATGTGAGGCATCTGAATTGCACACCAGGTGTGGCTCGTCCTTGAAAAACCTATCTTGAACCATAACTGAAGTCTCCGCAGGTGACCTAACTGCAACCAACATGTCATTTTGGAGGAATCTCAAGAGACTTCGCAACCCTTGTTCCGTATGGTTTGTGGGACAACATTGCTGACATGCGAGAATCGAAAACGCACGCTCGAAGGTCCTGTCTGGTCTGTGTCATCCACGCTATCGGGCCTAAAGCAGTCCGAAACCTACTATGGGCCAACGGTACCCCATTGTTCTTCCTCAACAAGCAAAGCAACATCCGGCGGCGCGCTAGCTTTAGCACTACCACCCCCTTTCAAAGAAACCAAAACCTCCAGCAAAAACTCACCTGAAACAGGAATATCTAAATCAAAAGCTTCTGCTGCCAACCTGCGCCATCACGCGGCGAACACCCTGCCAAAAAAATCCGGCTTTTTTTTCCACGAGCGCGGACGCCGTGTGGGCGGAGTGCCCAGGTCATCATGAGAAGTTGGAAACACTGCAAGTTGGTGGGGGAAGACCAGAACACAACCAAAACCCAAACACAAACCCAAAAACAAACACAACCAAAGACCTCCAAGCCAATTGGGCAGTGTATCCTCTGTACTAGAGTGAGACAGGTGAAATTGACGAGCTGCAAAACACCTAAGGGCCTGAATTCGCTACGAAAAGCAAAATGCTTTTGGGCGTGGGCGGCTGTTCTGATCGGCCAATCAAAATGGCCACTTTTGATTGGCAAGGACGAGATCATCCAAGCCATATTTAGTCACTGGCGCAAGATTTTTTTTGCACGAGTGCGGACGCCATGTGGGCGGTGTGCCCAGGTCATCGTAGAAGGAAAGAAAACGCAACATATTGATGGGGGAAAGGAACACAGAAACCAACACCAAGATAATTCTACAAAATCTGAGGGGTCAATTTACCACCCACTTTTGGAGGTCTTTGCCGGTAACAAAGTATCAGTTACAGTTACAGTATACAAACGTAAGTCAAGCTTCTTTGGAGCAGTCCAGAGGGGGCCTCCAGCTCTATTTGCACCCACATATCAGTGATGCAAGAAATGCTTGCCATAGCTTCTACAGAATCTGAGGGGTGAATTTACCCAATAGAGCACTCTTGAGACTTGATGTGAATGTGTTTAAGCAACTTGGATGTCCATTAGGAAAGTGTCAACAACCCGTTGGACACATGTTTGTTCCTTACACAGGAGTTTGCACGCTTGCGAGATCAGTGTGCAGCATTCGCAGATCTCCAAATGATGGAGGTGGACATGGTCATGATGAGGTGCCTACCGCAAGAAATCCACAGACACCTTGCGTTCCACGGGAAGTCTCGACTTTCAAGATGGAGTCACTGGAGTTCTAACTTTTCCAGAGATAGTCACAAAGGAAATCCTGTTGGGTACAACCGACCACCCAAGAGAAGCTCCAAAGAAGGGAAAGATCACACACCAAAGGGTGGGTTGGTCACCAAAGCGCACCGACAAGGACAAAAGAAAGGGCAAAGGCAGTAAGAAAGGTGGAAAACGAAAAGGTGGAAAGGATCGTTCACCGAAAGAGCACGTGCCAGTGCAGGAGAGAGGGATGAAGCAGACATTCTCGGAATGGGTTGTGTGCTGGACATGACAGCACCACCTGACGTCCTGCTGAACCAGATTCACAGCTATGGCAACCGACTGACAACGTCCAGTGTCGCGGACACCGATGCCACTGATCCACACTTTTTAGTGGTGAGGGATGTCTGCAGATTTGCAGGAGTGGGCCGTCAACAAACGGTGCACCACAGCCAATGGCAGGAAATGATGTTAAATCGGTGTGTCGAAGCAGAGTTCAGCACGTTTGCTTCTTAGATTGCGATGGAGCCGCCGCGTCGTCGCCTGATGCTGCTTCGCCTGTTGCAGCTTCGTCAAGAGCCGCCGCGCCTGCTTCGCCTGCAGCACCTGCTGGCTCAAAGCCTGTCACCAGTGTCGCGCAGCATTTGCGCTGGCAGCCAACTGCAGAGGCCGCAGAAGCTCAGAGTCACAGGTCCTGATCCGATATGGACAGGTTAGTTTGCTGAGTATTGCACTTCTTGCCAGTGAAGGTTGGACGTTTTCATGTTCACCTGGCAACTGTTCCCGAACCTCCAGAGAGGTAGATAAACAGGCGAAGCCACCATGTTTGTCCCTCTCACATTTTGGAGGTTACGACCAGGTTCCAAACGTGCCTTGGATTTCAATTGTCACCCAGGAGTCATCGACATTGACATGTCATCGTCACTCCGTTCATTGCAATCCATGTCCGATGTTGACTCCAGTTCACACCTTGTTCGTTATTCGACCATGCATGAAGCAGTTCAAGATTCGGTCTTGCATGTTGCAGAGCGTGAAGGTTCAAGTTCGGTGCGCGAGCGCATTGACTGTGCGGACCCCGTCCAGCCCAGGTTTCGTCGAGTGGAGCATGCCTTCGGATGCTTGGGTCGATACCATCGGATGCTTGGGTCGATACCACGGAGTTGAGCGGAGAGAAGAAGAAAGAACAGAGTCCGGACACGGTCATGGAAGAACCGACCGAACCAGCGCCAGGCACTGTGATCGCTCAAGCCGGGCAACCGGATGTGGAAAAGGATCTATCGAACCGAGAGAAGAGACACGGAGAGTTGTCCTTGTCACGATGGAACCAGAGGAGAGTGCCGAAGTGATCGTGAAACCTCCAGAACAGGAACCCGAGAGGAGCACAGAAGCTACCGTGAAGCCAACAGAACCAGTAGAAAAGGAAAAGGGATTGGAGATGGAGAAGCGCGAATCCGAAGTTCCGAAGGATCTTCCAGAGCCCGAGATTTTAGAGAAGCCTTTTGTCGAGACGGAGAAAGCTCAGGAGGCAACGTCCGAGCAGGAAGTGACGTTTCGAATGAAAGCCTGGTCAAATTGGCTTCATCGACAAGATCAGAAAGACGAGGAGAAGCGGATCAGAAATCGCGCCAGGCAGCGAGCGCTGAGACAGCAGCGCCGGTCGGATCGGGCTGCAGGCCTTCAGCAAGCAGTTCGAAAGGGACCATCACTGCGACGGTCTTGGACCGTGACGGTGGACGACCCAATACCGAAGGGGGTCAGTCCAGAAGGTGTTGAAGCAACACACCAAAGCCCCGCGACGAGAGCGGATTGTAAAGCTGCGATTGATCGAGAGAGAGGTTCAGGCCTCCAGAGTCACAGCCAAGGGCGAGTACATGATCCAAAACAAGCACCGCGCTTGGATCGCTCCCAAAGCGCGTCCGCAGCCGAAGTCATCGGGATCTCGTGTGAGAAAGGAGTTCATCGAGGTCAAGCCCCAAAGGGGAGTCACGATGGTGAGCCTGACCGGTTCGGAAGCCTCAGATGTTGGAGACCTGGAAGAGATTCACGGAGCTCTTCCAGAGAGTGCTCCAAGAGCATTTCGTCCGGCTTAACCGGCCACGAGCGGATAACATCCGAAACAATAGTGCGTATAAGCGCGGATGCGCAAGGACAAGTGTCGGCGCGACGACAGGACATAAAGCCTGGAACCGCTTATTTCATGAAGAGAAAGCCCGAGGAGCCGGGAATGTGAAGTACACGTCCCAGGTCCGGGCGTTATGGCGACCTTCGAGCAACGCCGCGTTGTCGGTCACGGATGCCTCCATTTCAGGATCGGAAGCAGCCGACCCTCCAGTCCTGACCTTGACCGAAGAGAACTTACGGCGTCACGAAACAGCCAGAAGGACCCCGAGGCAAGCCCCGTCACTACTCCCCATAAAGGCAAAGGCCAGACCGGTGGGACCCCAACCACCACCGGGTCAATTTCGGGGTGGGCGACCTGACGGGAGAAACGGCGAGTCCGGCAGGAGCCAATCCGAAGGAACCGGCAAGTCCAGTAAGCGTCGATCCAGAGAAGATCGTGGCAGAGATCGCCAAGATGGAGATTCCGGAGCCGAAAACTCCATCGGTTCCGGGACCAAAAACGCCACCGACACCACCGACGAGACCCAAAGCGAAATCGCGACCGCTCACCGAAGAGCAAAAAGCGGTGGCAGACGAGGTGTTAGCTCAAAAAGCCAGAGACCTCCTCAAGGCAGCAGACCTCAAGAGGGGTACCGGGACCCTCGAAGAGGAGAAGCCGTCCACGGCGTCAGGATCAGGTGCAAAGAGAGTACCGAAGTACCTGGCACATCTGACCGACGAGGACCGCGAGAAGCTGTTTCGCTCAGAGCTAGCATCCGAGAGACAGGCAGGAGCGATCGAATGGGAGAAGGAACTCACCCGCCAAGAGAAAGAAGAGGAAGAACGTCGGAAGGCGAAGGCGCTGTACCGTTCAGAGAGGATGGCGCAAGCCTTAGAACATGGAAAGGAGGTTCAGCGTCGCCGGCAGGAAGAGTTCGAGAAAGGAAAACAAGATCTCCTGCAATGGAGGGCAGAAGAAGAAGATCGAGAGAATTTGAGAAAGGCAAGACGAATTTCTCTCGAGCAACCCGCAGTGCCACCGACAGCGGGAGGAGTAGTTCTGACACCAGCGCCAAAGGCAATATCGGAACCGACGGTGATGGTGGGGGAGAGTCCCGCTACGCCGCCAGAAGCGCTTCAAGCGCCATTGTCCGAGGAAGAGATTGCGTACCGCAAGCAACTGCAGGAGCATCTGTCCAAGTTTTCGGACAAGAGGGAAGACGCGAAGTAGGACGCGATGTCCGAAGCGTCCAGGTTCCTCCCAAAAGGGGGGTAGAGCCGCCGATAAGAGCCAGAGCGCACTTTTCGAATCCAGCATTCAACGTCGCGCGCAAAAAGGAAATCGTTTGCACCGTTGAGTCGGAGCCTGAGTTCGAGTTCGAATATCCCATCAAGCTACGAGGTAACAGACTAGCTAAGCACATTTTGCAGAGTCACACACCTTATGATCCAAGCTGTGCAGTCTGTCTCATGAGCAAGGGATTGAAACGAGCGCCAAAACGCACAGATCAAGTCACCAACGAGATCCAGATGGATATTGCCAACCTATGCACCCATCCAAAGTCTCCAAACATGTATAGGTATGTTGTGATGTGGAATCGAACGCACGGGATGATCGCAACAGCTGCAATCTATGTAGATCAAGCTTCGACGATTCGTGTTTTGAC
>CAXIVM010000854.1:0-37000 GCA_964035705.1 Porites rus
GAAGTTGGTCGCGTGTTGGACAATTGCTGCTGGAGAACGATTCTCCTTGTGAAGAGATCCAGAGAGGTGCCAGTAGATCAATGTTACCTCGCGTGGGTATGTGTGTGTGTGTGTCCACCCCTGGACAAAGGGTTTCCTTCGACCACTCCAAAGATTTTGGGAAAAACGCGACAAAGGGTTTTCCACCACCACCTCTCACAGGCAGGGGATGGAGACACCTGTATTGCTTCTCCATCAACGAAGCTGGCAATACATGGTGAGGATATCAGTTCCGGACGCGGAACTGACGTACCTGCTTTCAACACAATGACTCCACTGGTCCACCCTGCCGCTGTTCTTTGTTTCCATGGTTTTTCATGCTACTGCCCCTCAAACACTGGTTCCTCAGCCACTTGCAGCCGCCGAGAGTTTTCGCAGCGCGCCACCGCAGTCACGTGACAAACTTTTTTGTTAAAACATCTACACATTTGCGGACTCTTCACCTTGCCGTTCCTTCACCATTTTTGACCTGGGAACTGAGTTAACTGAATACAAGTGTCAGAGTGTGTTTCGCTCAGCCGTCCCACTCGGGTGCTGAGTGTGATCCCCGTCACTGGGGCGCCGTTCTTGCATGGGAAAGCAACAACCACAAAGCACCACCACTCATCGGACTCTCACAGGAAGTCACCGACACCCTCACCGAATCAACCGACACACTGGCCGCCGGGCCCAAAAACGGTTCCTGTCGAATACATCAGATTTCGGAGACTGAAGAACTTAAACTCGCTAGCCTGAGCATACTTGACGGCTAAGTATTCACATGCCTGCGCTGCTAAGTATTCACAGGCCGGATGAATTCATCATGCACACCCCGCCCCCCCCCCCCAGGCCTCCGTTGCTATCCCACCCGCTGCTCGGGAAACAGAAGGAAATCGCACTCAACACACTTGTGTGTTGGTGCCTTTCCTTCTGTTTCTCCTAGCTATTGCTAGCTACCCGGGCGGTTTAAGACGAATGTTCCGCTCGCCTTCTACTTTCGTTTAACTAAGTGGGCCTCATAACTACCCTACTTTTCTTTCTTGCCCTCTTAGTCTGCTCTTGTTTCGTTGCTTTTTCTGTCTTTCTAAGGCTTTTTAGGTGTCTACTAGTTCTTCGTTGCGCCAACAATTTGGCGCTTTTTGTACAAATGTTCCCCTGGGAGTTAGGACGCTACTGGAGGCCCCTGGCCTTACTACTACTTTGACCGCGCCGAAAACGGCTCTGTGTGTGTGTCCACCCCTGGGCAAAAGGTTTTCGTCCACTGGTTCAACGGTAGGGGGTGTCTTGAAAAAGCGCCGAAGCCGGCGACTTGTGTGTGTCCACCCCTGGACAAAGGGTTTCCTTCGACCACTCCAAAGATTTTGGGAAAAACGCGACAAAGGGTTTTCCACCACCACCTCTCACAGGCAGGGGATGGAGACACCTGTATTGCTTCTCCATCAACGAAGCTGGCAATACATGGTGAGGATATCAGTTCCGGACGCGGAACTGACGTACCTGCTTTCAACACAATGACTCCACTGGTCCACCCTGCCGCTGTTCTTTGTTTCCATGGTTTTTCATGCTACTGCCCCTCAAACACTGGTTCCTCAGCCACTTGCAGCCGCCGAGAGTTTTCGCAGCGCGCCACCGCAGTCACGTGACAAACTTTTTTGTTAAAACATCTACACATTTGCGGACTCTTCACCTTGCCGTTCCTTCACCATTTTTGACCTGGGAACTGAGTTAACTGAATACAAGTGTCAGAGTGTGTGTGTGTGTCCACCCCTGGACAAAGGGTTTCCTTCGACCACTCCAAAGATTTTGGGGAAAACGCGACAAAGGGTTTTCCACCACCACCTCTCACAGGCAGGGGATGGAGACACCTGTATTGCTTCTCCATCAACGAAGCTGGCAATACATGGTGAGGATATCAGTTCCGGACGCGGAACTGACGTACCTGCTTTCAACACAATGACTCCACTGGTCCACCCTGCCGCTGTTCTTTGTTTCCATGGTTCTTCATGCTACTGCCCCTCAAACACTGGTTCCTCAGCCACTTGCAGCCGCCGAGAGTTTTCGCAGCGCGCCACCGCAGTCACGTGACAAACTTTTTTGTTAAAACATCTACACTTTTGCGGACTCTTCACCTTGCCGTTCCTTCACCATTTTTGACCTGGGAACTGAGTTAACTGAATACGAGTGTCAGAGTGTGTTTCGCTCAGCCGTCCCACTCGGGTGCTGAGTGTGATCCCCGTCACTGGGGCGCCGTTCTTGCATGGGAAAGCAACAACCACAAAGCACCACCACTCATCGGACTCTCACAGGAAGTCACCGACACCCTCACCGAATCAACCGACACACTGGCCGCCGGGCCCAAAAACGGTTCCTGTCGAATACATCAGATTTCGGAGACTGAAGAACTTAAACTCGCTAGCCTGAGCATACTTGACGGCTAAGTATTCACATGCCTGCGCTGCTAAGTATTCACAGGCCGGATGAATTCATCATGCACACCCCGCCCCCCCCCCCTCCCTACCCCCAGGCCTCCGTTGCTATCCCACCCGCTACTCGGGAAACAGAAGGAAATCGCACTCAACACACTTGTGTGTTGGTGCCTTTCCTTCTGTTTCTCCTAGCTATTGCCAGCTACCCAGGCGGTTTAAGACGAATGTCCCGCTCGCCTTCTACTTTCGTTTAACTAAGTGGGCCTCATAACTACCCTACTTTTCTTCTTGCCCTCTTAGTCTGCTCTTGTTTCGTTGCTTTTTCTGTCTTTCTAAGGCTTTTTAGGTGTCTACTAGTTCTTCGTTGCGCCAACAATTTGGCGCTTTTTGTACAAATGTTCCCCTGGGAGTTAGGACGCTACTGGAGGCCCCTGGCCTTACTACTACTTTGACCGCGCCGAAAACGGCTCTGTGTGCGTGTCCACCCCTGGGCAAAAGGTTTTCGTCCACTGGTTCAACGGTAGGGGGTGTCTTGAAAAAGCGCCGAAGCCGGCGACTTGTGTGTGTCCACCCCTGGACAAAGGGTTTCCTTCGACCACTCCAAAGATTTTGGGGAAAAACGCGACAAAGGGTTTTCCACCACCACCTCTCACAGGCAGGGGATGGAGACACCTGTATTGCTTCTCCATCAACGAAGCTGGCAATACATGGTGAGGATATCAGTTCCGGACGCGGAACTGACGTACCTGCTTTCAACACAATGACTCCACTGGTCCACCCTGCCGCTGTTCTTTGTTTCCATGGTTCTTCATGCTACTGCCCCTCAAACACTGGTTCCTCAGCCACTTGCAGCCGCCGAGAGTTTTCGCAGCGCGCCACCGCAGTCACGTGACAAACTTTTTTGTTAAAACATCTACACATTTGCGGACTCTTCACCTTGCCGTTCCTTCACCATTTTTGACCTGGGAACTGAGTTAACTGAATACGAGTGTCAGAGTGTGTCAAACCATGTTTCTAAGGGCGCTTCATGTGCAGGGGGCCACCAGTGGTGGATGGCCACCGAAGAGGCCACTGGTGAGGGCTGTAAACGCAGAGTTACGGCAGCTGCGCTGTCGCAGGAGAGTTTGAACATTTGCCAACATTTCAAGTACTGTTGCCGACTCAACCGCCTTGCGTTTCCCTCATTCCTTTCCTTGTGGATTACGGCACTGGATGAACCTGTGACTAAATGTGCGCGTGTCTCTCAGGTTGTGCCAAGCAAATACCCGCACACTGCACGTCCCCAGTGACCCTTCAGACCTGTTTGCCCCGTTTGCGCAGCGGAGCTTCGGTTCCGGCGGGAACCGCGGTGGTTCGCGGTGGACCGAGGTTCATTCGGAAAGCCAATCAAGCACAAGGCGCTTCCAATATCAGAGTGAACCAGGTTTGAAGCTGGCCAATAGCAGCGCCAATTCCAAGCCAACTTAACTGTTCTTTTTTGCATGGTGCACGTTGGCTTGATTGCCATCCGACATGCCAAAACTAAGGATGTTTGAATGGTTTGATGCTACTTTTTATAGGGTGATGGAACTACGTCATGAGCATTGCCACTGATGAGGACCTTATAAGGAGTCCGGGAGTGAGTCCGGGATAGCAAAAAATATACATATATACATTAAGTAATATTATATACATCAATATACCTTTTTTTACCGAAGAATTGAGGAGCTATGGAGTCTAGAGGGGGATGCAGCTAGTTCCCTACTTTGTTTTAGTCTAGTTGCACCCCCCGTCCCGTCCTCCCCTTTTTGTGCGCTCCACCCTTTGCCCTGTGCCGAACACCACCGTGAACACCACCGTCTTCAGACCACGCTCACGAATTGGACCGACCACGCGAGAACGCACCCCGGCAAGAATCCACGAACATCCACCGGACCCAGAAAAATAGTTAGTTTATATAATGTAACAATATATGTTTTTCCTTCAGAACTGCATCAGTTTGCACACTTGGGGAAATCCCTGCAACTGGGTGAAGATTCTGGATTGTTGCCGGCTTGCGACACCAGCAAATCCAAGGCTTTCGGATACTGTAGGTGACTGGAGAGTTCTTGCGCTTCGCACATGGTCAATTCGTCAGAGGGCAGGACCATCCTTTGTTGTGTCCGACTACCCGGCCGGGATCTGAAGTATTTATTTGGAGGGCACTTGAAACGGATGGATCCGGTCATTGGCCAACTTGCATTTCACCTATTTCACCCGTGACCCAGACTGCTAAGAGATGTTCTGAGCACACTCTCCAAGTTGGCTTGGCCACCCCAAAACATATAGCGTAATACTCCCATTCTACGCGGCCGCCCTCGCTCCGTGCGCCTTTGCAGATCCCGATGCCATGGAGCAAATCGTGACCAGCACCACTCCGGCCACGTCCGAGTGCCCGGCGCACGCTCGCGCGACATGGAGTAAGGGGTTGGGTCAACCAGCAGCGGAATTTGTTTTCTTGGACAGGTCCTTTTGAGAATGTGTGCGTTTGGGGGCGGCCATTTGCCCCCGCACTTTGTGCATCTAGGTCGTTTTGCATTGGAACCATGCTATTTTTCTGCTTCTTCAAAAATCCTCAACCGCAAAAGTGTTTGGTTCGGGTCAGGAACCATGCCACACTGAGGGGTTGGTCATGGTTGGTCCGGCGTTTCGGTGGAAAGGGATTGTCCAGATTTTTGGATCGGCTGAGTCGTGTAAACACAATCACCCCAACACTACCCAGTTCTTGGCTGCCAGGTCTAGCATGGTCTAGCATGCTTCAGCCCCCTAACTGATGCATCTCCAGTTTGTAGAGGATTAGTAGTAGTGACCCTTTTTTTGTCCACCTTCCCCAATGCTGTCAGTCTAGACGACGACCCTCACCGGTCCTCGTGCATCTTTTGAGGGCCAATTCGCACGCCTTCGCACGCCCGCAACGCGTCGCCCGCCGCCGTCGTCAGCGCCCGCAGCGAGGCTCTTCGTGCGGAGGGGCGATCAGATGATCCGAAGAGGGGCAAGGCGAAGCGCGCACCGGTGCACGTGGGGTTCAGCGACGTGGGGTTCAGCGACTCAGCGACGTGGGGTTCAGCGACTCAGCGCGTCGGGTTCAGCGACGTAGCGGCGTGGGGTGGTTCACGGTGTTCCGCGCGGTTCGTAGTCGTGCGTCGTGTGGTAGAAAAAGGGATGATCATATGGCTTTGAACCGGGGATCGGCCGTGGTATGGAACCAGGGATTCCTTTTGGCCTAATTATGGTTTTGAATTCATTTGGATCCGAAGGCTCAGACATGCTCAGGCTCCGACCATGACATGAAGGTCTGTAGATCACGGCTTTGAGGAGTGCCCATTCTAATTGTTTGTTTTCGCAGCGGGTTCTGCATGTGAAGCAGCCTTTGAGGAATGCCTATCGCCTGGTAGGATTCCGGTAGGCATGGTCGATGACTTTCGGAATAGGGACCTTTTGTCTATAAGTTCCGAGACACCTGGAAACCCAAACCAGAAGCGACATTGAGGGACTCTATCTGTTCATCACTGTTCGTGTTTAGTGGCGTGCTTAGTTCGCGCAAGCAAAACTTTTGGTGTGCGCAAGGAAACTTACGTCAGCTTTTTGAGGGAGAAAGGAGTTGCGTAGTGACTGCGGTGTGGTGCTAAAATTCATTGGCGTAAGTGTTGCGTATAAGCTGCCATTGTGCTTGCATAGGTTTGCCAAGCTGTTGAAAGCCTCTCACTGTTTTCCCAAACAGCCAAACAGCCACTTTGTACTGTAGAGGATCTATGAGGATCTGCATGACATTGCATGACCAGAATGGCAACACCATTGATTTCTGGTTTGGTTTGTTTCCATCTCGTGATCTCCTTCGCTTGTGCCAGGTAGTGGGGACTGCCAGGTTGGTCGGGGATCTTGGAACAAGCACCGCCGCCGGCAGCAGCAGGGAGGTCTCTCCACCCTGATCTGTGTAGTGTAGTGGTACCACGTGATGCCGATCACAGCCGCTACAGTGGACCATCTGAAAAACCGAGAACAAAACAAAGAAATACCAGGGGCCCCCCAAAAAAAACATCAAAGACCGGGTTCTTTCCACAACACAGAACATGGTTCTCCTATGTTAAAACCTGTTCTTTTTAAAGTGGGTTTCAGGGCCGTTGGTGCTTGGGGAGGGGAGTTGGGAGTTCAGGTGGACACCCCAAGATGAACAGCTCGAGAGTTCGCTCGCTCCGGAACCTCTCCAATCCCAAAGGCGGACTGGCGACGGCGTAGGACTGGAAGTCGACAACAGAGTGGGAATCGATGGAAACTGCTGAACAACATGAAGCAGCAGCTTGCATGCAACCGTGAAGTCCACGCATGAAGGAGTGATATCAAAGCCAGTGTATCAGGTGAAGGGTTCTCATGTACTTCTATCTTGATGAAGGCACACATGAGGCAGGAGGGATATTTGTTGAACTGAAGGGGTGCCCCAGTCAGCTTTTTCTCCAGATGTGCAGTCTGGAGTCCAGAATTGCAATCAAGAGTGGATAACCTTTAGCTCTTTTTTGGGGAGTGGTTCCCCACTAAACAAGAAAGGGTTACTTGATTTTTCAGGGAAACGGCTCAGCAGTCCGTACCACCTTTCGCGCTTCCCCGCATCGGTATTTTTAAAGATGGTTTCCCTGGATCATTCCGATGGAAGCCTGGGGAAGACCGCTTTTTTGAACCGACCATTGACCCGACTTCACAGGTGCTTCCTGTGTTTCCAAGTCCGGTGCCCAGGTTCACCACCTGTGGTCGGGTCTCCAAACAGCCTGGCCAGGAGGGTCCTGGTATAAGGATATGAAATAATTAGTTTAATTATCCCTCTTCCACGCATTCTTTGGGCTTCCACCTTCCGCACCATTTTCAGAAACCGGACACTCCATGTTCCAACCCGTGGTGATTCACCGCCTTGGACCGCCGGAGTCCGCGGAGTCAGCCATGGCGAGTCCCAGTCCAGAGCCTCTCGTGACCGTGCAGATGTGCAGTCCCAGTGGCGAGGCGCACCGAACCGAACCGACCGGACCGATCGCGCGAGAGCGTCCGCTGAATCCAACGGAAGACTGCGGAACAGACGGACGGAAGACGGTGGGAGCGCCGTCCGAACGGGCGTTTTCGGGAGCGCCGTCCGAAGGGTCTTTCTATCTTCTTTTGGGAGTGGAAGAGGCGTTGTCATTGTCCGTCTTGACAGTTGTGTTGCAGGGAAACGCCTTGGAATTCCTTATCTAGATCTTATATCCATGTGCATGGGTCACAATGCAAGATTAAACAATAAATGAGCATGTGGATAGGAACCAACTCTGTTTCCAATGAACATCTCACAGGTCAGTTGATGACTTTGGCACCACTTGGAGCGATGTTCCCATTGCAGTTGTAAATGGGTGCAGTAACACCAGGTCAATGACATGCTTGGCCAACGACCCCGTATTGGCCAATTCATCCGACGTTTCGAAGTGACGGACGAACTCTTTCACCGCGAAAACCCGTGGGTTCGACACCGCCAGGTGCTGGCCGCTGAGAATCTCCCAGTCGCTTCGATCGAGAAGACCGGCACCAAACACGACCGAGTCGGACCGAGTCCAGAGTCCAGAGTCCTGACCCGCGGGTCGGATTTCGGATGTCCGGCCATTGTTTCGGAAGCGAAGCGCAGGGACGTCCAAGGTTTCAGATGGTCACTTAGGTTCTAGGTATGAACATCAGCACACCCACTGAGGAGGTTCAAAAGATCAGAATACGCTTCCCATGCATGCGTTTGGGAGGGGCCGTGCAAAGATGGATACCAAGAATGTATGAGGAATCCACATCAGAACCACGTCAGATAGTTGGAGTGGATGCGTTCGAGACGTTACAATACCAGATGCCAACATCCACATGGGCCGGTCAAAACAACCCCCTGATCGAGGGCAAAAATCGTCAGGAGATGCCGGATGCAGTGTTTAAGGGTTGAGCTGACGACCCCCAGTGGATGCCAGTTAGCCAGCACATCAGGAAGCAAGGTTTCGGTCGGTCTCCGAATGTCTATGTCATGGGTTCTATATATATATATATAGTCAGTATATATGTCAGTATAAGATTCGCTTAACCGTGAGCTCTACGTGCTATAGTGGTAGGATGTTGATGTTCAAGGAAGATGTTTGATGTGCTGCTTCGCGGCAACAAGCTGCCCACTACCAAAGTGAATGGCTTGCAACACCTTTTCGGGGGATTGGTTCAAGCCCACTACCAAAGAAGAGGTGGGCAGTTCGGTTCACTTGTCATCCCCTCCCCCCAGTCATCACCCCCTGCTGAGCATGGAGGGGCGGGTCTGTCTGGACCGGGTGACCTACAGCATGACCTACATTCACCAGCCAAAGCCATTCATTCATGTAGGCCATAAACCTCCCAACCACCAAAAACACAAACACCCACCAAATATATCCCGACAAGTCCAAAGACTCAGTAAAACCTGGTCTTTTACCTCCTTGAGTAGTCTTTTTGTATGACCAACTCCAGTAAAATGAGGTAATTGACCTGTAGGGTAAAAATCCCTTCACCTCCAATGTGTATACTGACATTGGCTTATACATCATGTGTACCTCCCCAACCGACCCGTCCAGGTGCAAGGTCCAGCGGCAGAGGCCATCCGCACGGCGCTGGCGGCCGCGAAGAAGCGCGCCAAAGGCCAGACCAAGAGAGGTGGAGTGACCATAAATAGGATCCGTAACCTGGGGTACCGAACTGGCATAGTCTAGTTTGGGTCCTTCAACCTCAGTTGGTTGGGCAATGTCCGGCATGACCTGTTTAACAGGTGGGCAAACAAATATCAGTCACTATTTGATCGTTTGACTGGCAGCGAAGTCGCGGCATACAAGGTACACGCAGTGTAGCGCGTTGAGCAAAGACATGTTTATTTTTAGACTAAGGCTTGCCACCTAACTATCATCATCCACTGTTACTATACAGGTGATAGATGGAATAGGATAGACCCCGAGCGTCTCACTATGTCTCCGGGAAAAAGCGGCACGGCCTGTTTTAACTTGCCGTGCTCGTACCATGTGGGGAACAATGGTGCGAAATCTTTTGGCGATTCCCTCCCACTGGACTTTTTAGACTTAATTAGGATTCGACAGCTTAGAACCGTTGATGACCCTCCCCCAACAATCATGGAAAGGGGCAACTGGTAGACAAAAATTGTCTTCCAAGAGGCCAAAACGTCAACGTAGCTCCCAGCCAAGTATGGTGATCCGCATTTGCTCCACCCACTGAAGCAAGGTTATCAGCCATAGAACCTGAAAATAGACCATGGGAAGAACATGTTCCTCTCCAGGACCATGTTCTATGTTGATGTAGACTGTTGATTGCATCCATTTGTTATAAACCAACCAATTGCATTGGAGTTGCTTCAAGGGAGCTGGGAATTGGGGAAAAAAGAGACCTTCGCAGGAAGGGGACTCACCCAGCTTGAGAAACATGAACGTATCTCCATTTGCCAAACCAAGAGGAGGCAGAGGTTCTACAACCCAGACACTCCATGGGACTGGCATATTTACCCACATTTGGATGGTTGAAAACAATGGAGTGTTTGGCATAGTTTACAACCTCATGTGACTGAGAAAGGTTTTGACGGTTTTCTGCAGTAAGTCAATGCCAAGGTGTGAAAAAACATCTTTCTCGGGGCGCCAGTGTTCTCATACAGGCTTTTCAGACCTATACCTTTCATATGATGTCGCTGAACTACCACACTTAGTGGTGACCATTCGTGTGGTCCGAATTCAATCATATGATGAAATACTCAACACCGCAGCACCTCCCAAGTGACGGAATTTCCCGTCACTTGGACACAAACATGAGAATGACTCCATGACTCCATGACCATCCATGGGGAAAAAACACCAAGAACAAGGGATCCGAGGTCCGGATCCCTTCATTTTTGCTTCTCTTCGTCCGGACCGTCCGGACGCTGGGGACGCGGGTCCCGCGCGGACCGGTGGACCAGGCGCCTTCGTGTTTCTGCTGGGCACCCAAGTCATCGACGACCGCGTCTCCTTGGCGGACCTGGGGCTCGCAGCCAACACCCAAGCGTCCTGGACGGCTGAACGGCTGAACGAAGGAGGGCGTCTGAAGGGTGACGTGAAAGCCATGAGGGGAACAGAAAAGGTGAGAGCATCACTCCAAGAATGAGTGCTGGGTTGTTGATTGTGTCAGTCAGGTGTGACCTCATGACTAGATGATGTGAAAGATTCACGTGGCAGTGACCGAAGAAAAAAAAACAAACTGTGCACCCTGCGAAAGATCACAGGTTTGTGATGTCTCAAACCTGGATGCGAAGGTGGGGGTTTGCTTCAGCTCTTGACCGCCTCTCTTCCGAGGAAGCTTATAATTAATATCTGGACCGCCTGGACCCGATGACTCCGAGCGACCATGACTCCATGACTCGTGACATGACCCTATAAGAAGCACAGGTAGGTACTTTGTATACATTTTGTGAGGTACTTGATGAACTTGATGAGACTCCAGGTAGGCTGTTGATCATGTTTATGTACTAAAACCTCGCGCAGGCGCAGGCCTAGTAAAACCATTCCTTTGAGACGTTGAAATATCATCAACGGTCATCAACCGTCTACCCTTCTAAAAGCAAATAAATCATGAAAGTGGGGGTTCACCACCTGGACCTGTTTGGTATTCGGAAAATGGTCACGTTGGCGACCCATGAGAATGTCCAGACCTCTGACTCCTTGGGGGATTTCGACCGGACACCCCAGATCATCCTTTCTTTAAATTTTGGTGCGGCTATAAATATATAATAGTGGTTTCAGAGTAGATGGCTCAAACCCCAAGATGTTCTTAAGATGGGGTCCATATACCAGTACCATCCAAGCGGTGTCCAATGGACTACCCCACCTATAGGCTTCCATTGGGCACCCCTTGGATGGTCCAGGTATAAACCACCTTTTGGGGATTGAGCCATCCTCTGAAACCACTGTGGTGGGCACTCAGGGTTTCGAGCTCTTCTTCGAGCAGACATTCTGCAAGCAGAAGCGTATACCAGGTGTGTAGAAGAATGATAGTTGTCCTGGAACTTCGTGTTCTACTTGCGTTACTTGAGGGAGGTCCCACCCACCAAGACCTTTTGATAGAAGGCTTTTTGGAATGTGGTATGGTGGGTATGGAGCTCTAAAAGGTCGGTCTAAACAAAGCGTTTGCAGCTTCTGACCCCTGCGTTTGCAGCTTCGGAATGAGGTGGAAGTCACGGTCTTGGACAGCTTACGGCCCTGCTTCGACCCTCAGCTGTGACTTCTTTCGCCGCGGTTCGGTGGACCGAGTCGCTCGGTCGGGAGCCCAGCGAGCGAGCAGGGGAGGACGTTTTCGGCAACCGTGCCCGCCGGCGCCGTGCGTCGTATTTGAACCGGAGTCACCTTAGTGGGGATGTAGTTACCTTGACGGAGGGGAGGGTGGAGGGTGGAGATGGAGAAGTGAGCGACGCGACGCGAAATGGAGCACCAATAGATCTCGGTCTCTACTGGGAGCTTTGATCAACTTCGGATTATTGGGTGGTCAGTTCATCATCATGAAAGAGAAGAGAGGGATCAAGTAGCAGATTCAGTAGCAGACCATGAATGTCCAGTTTTGCAAGATCTTGGGACAATTTGGGGGGCCTGTGGGCTCACTCGCCTGGAGGGCAAGAAGGCCCCAGGCCCTCATCCTAGGCCTTTTGGCTCGCACTGAACCGAAATGGCTTGACCGGTGACAGGGGCACAGAGACCGCGAAAGTGTGGATACCAGCACCTTCAACGGGGTCTCCAATAGACTACCCTACACTGCTTGTGGATCTCCAGCCAGAGCACCCCTACTACAGACCACGAAAGAGTAGGCAGTTCATGATTCATAGCTTACTTGACATAATTCGGCTATACTGCATACTATATATTATGCAAGGAAAGCAGTAAGAAAAGCACCTACTGGATTTCATGTTGTAACAACTTCACTTCATCTTACGGACTCTAGTCTAGAGTGGAACTTGTTCACCCCATCAGCTCTACTCAAGAACCCCCCTGCGAATTTTGAGAAGACTTTAGACTTGATGCCTCAACCGAAAACACCTTCAACACATCCCTAGGGCTCCAAGTACCTTCTGAGAAGGTGTTTAGGGTGGGTTGGAAGGGTCCAAATACCTTCTGAGGAGGTACTTGAAGCCCTATGGCAGTGAGAACGTGCCACACTTGGCGCAACTGCGCGTCCTGAAAGAGTCTTTGCACTCTCCCCAACTACACGCCGGAGTTGAGGTTTTCCGACCTTTTCTATGGCCGTGCCAGATCATTCACAGTGCTAACCCGACGCCTCCCACAGAAATCACTCCAACCACCTGGACACCAATTTCACTCTCTCGTCCTGGGTCCGAAAGGTCCGAAAGGCCGCTGGGTTTCGGGCGGAGCCAGGGGCTACAGGATGTGAGATCAGCCGAACGAGGGTGAATGTGCCTCTCACAAAGGACGTGGTAGGTCTACCACGTCACCAGGGAGTCCGGGAGACTCACATGTCTCCAACTGGAAACTCTGCTTGTCAACATCGATTTCTTGCAGAATAGGCGGTTTCTTGAGCTTGCAGCTTGCACCTCAAACTATACTTCTCTCAACTTCTTATTCCAAACTGCGGACGTCGGTGGAACCGTGTCCTTTCTTCGACCCGAGACGCAGACGCGTCTCGTCTCGCCGACCGTCCGCGTCTCCCCGCGATCTGCGTCGCTGAGAGACGGAGATCGTCGCGACCATTGTTACTAGCTTCTTGTTACTACATCACTACTTAGTAAGGCACTTGTTACTAGAAGCGATGCACTTGTTACTACTAAGGAGTGGGGCTTCTATGCCTCTGACGGTCGCAACTCCATCGATGCCTCCGAGCGCCGCCCGGGCGACGTGTGGTGAGGGAAGTGGTGGTCTGGGGGAGAAAAGACCTACGGCGCTCGGGGAGCGCGTCAGACCAGCGGTGGCGCCACAAAGGGACCTCATTTTTGGGAGGTTTGCTATGTCACCATGAGGATCCACATACCCTCTCAGAAGGCGATTGGACCCTCCAAGCATACATAAAAGAGTCTCCGATCACCATCTCAGAGGGCATGTGGATCCCTAGAGACAATGGAGTATATTAATGCGATTAATGAGTGTTTCTCACATGAGAAATTCATATCTCGTGTTCTCTCACGTGAGAAAACTCTCCCTTACTTATTCCCGTGACCCTTTTACAGTCAGAGGCTTTTCGGTGGAAACTCTTTGGGATCTCAGGGCTCGCTGGGCAGTCTTTCAGCCAGCTGCTTTGCATGGAACATGATCCAGCTGCTTCCGTTCGGGGCCACCGGATATCTCCACACGTTACAGGTCTCCAGGGCACCCCAGCGCATCCAGATGGGAACCATGTTCATCACACGGCCTCGACGGGTCGAAGGGATGCGTGGAAAAAGGCGAGCCCAAAACGGGTGCGAAGTTGGATGGTTTCCCTGACCTGGGAGCCCAAAACCATGGTTTAGGGGGGCAAAAACAGACGTTGTAGCCAAGGGAAAGATATGGGAAGATGGTAGTTTGGGATGGTCTATGTAAATTTCACTTAGAACTGGGGAGGTTTCTGAAGCAAATTGGCTGTTCTTGATTGAGCCGGCCTTGGGATCCCCCTTCCCTTCAAAATCGACTTTCTGGTTCTGGACATTTGGAGATGGATCAATTCCGCCTCCACACCAGCTCGCCTCCGCGCTCCTCCGCGGCCCGAGGAATCTTCACGCGCGGCGACCTGGCGCACCACACGGATGGCGTGCGCGCCAAAGCGCCGCTGCCGCGCGACGCGCGGTGCTACGTGACCTTTCGGAGCGGGCGGGGCAGAAGGAGGCGGAAGGAAGGTGGGTGGAGTCTAAGGGGTCCATGAAGACACACCAGGTCAATAGCAGGTCATATGGAAGAGTGAATGATGAATTACATTACATATTGGTTACTTACATACTAGGCAACTTATATGTTGGTTATACTTAGGCTACTGATGATTTAGTGTATTGAGATTTTAGGGTATTTTAGGGTCATCAATGGGGCAAATGTTTTTGTACTGTTGGTATTCCACATCCAGTGGTGTCAGAGGTTCGATGGCGGCACCCCAAGATGTAGCCATCTCCTAATCTGCCCCCTCGAGTGGAAGACATTTATCGTTTGTTTTTTTGTGAGGGATTTGGCTCTTTCCACGAACCCAGAAAGAGGTGGAAACAGGTTTAAGTCTTTTTCTCCAAGGGAAACTGAGGGAGTGAGTTACGGTATGTTTTTGTTCTTTGGGGGGGTGGGGGAAGTTGAATTGTCCTTCAAGGTCCTTTTAAGAGTTGTTGCGCTTGGTGGTTTCCAAATGTGTGATGATCAATCCATATTTGTACCAATCCCAATGGCCCTGACTAACATATTTATATACATCTTGGTGGGGTAAAACCCTCAACCAGGTTTTTGGTTGCTTATACGTTCTGGAGGAGGGTGAGACTATGATGCCAAGAAGAATGCTTTGCATTGAATTTGTTTTTCCTCGACTAGCTCAGAGGACACATGGGCTCCGCACGTGCTCGCTTATGAAATCAAAATCGGTTTCACTTATAAAATGGCCTGAGTCACGAAGTGGGTCTGAAATAGTGGCAGCAAAAGGATCAATTTAACTTTTAATGTGAATTACTCATTTTATAGAATAAACTACAAACAGAACGCAATGATACATCACCACCATTCATTTATAGCCACAATTCCTTTAGAACATGACAAATGCTACAATGGCACTAGAAAGGAGAATCAAAGAAAGGCACATGACGTTCTGGTGAAAGTGCTTCGTGTTTGCCATCATCAGTCTTGTAAGGTTCGTCGCGACATTTGGTTGTCCTGTTTCAATAGCAGACTTTGTTTCATTTCCTAGGATTCAAACCCCTATCAGGCAGCACAAGGTAGAGCTTGACAGGGCTCTAAGACCGCCTTATTTGGATTCCGGTCTTCCAAAACACCTGGAGGCTCTCCAGTTTGGATCCCAAAACGTTGGCCGATTTCGACCACCCAATTCCTGCCCCTATAGGGATCCACACAACAGAGGGGTGGGAGAGAGGTGTGGGAGAGTAATGTGCACGGCGGATGTACGAGGTATTGTGCAGACATGTGTGTGCAGCCACAACTGGCCGAAGTAAAACCCCATCGCTCTGCCGACGTAAAGCCCTATAGCCAAGCTCTTTGTCATCGCGCGCGCTGGCTGGATAGGACGAGCTTGCGGATTCTCGGAGCATTGCCTTGCCCCGGGGAACCGGCGGCGGATTTTATCTTTGTTGGTGACTCAAGTATGGCGTTGGTTCATGCCGAACAACCGCCAGAGGGATCGTTCGAGCCTCCCAAACTCACACGCCGCAACATTGGTGAGTATATCAAGGCTGATCCCAGTGGCTTACGCGAGACAGCGGCATCGGTTCAGTACGGGATGCGTTGGGGCAAGGGTCTCGAGCAGATCAACGACGAGATCGAGAACTGCTTGAATTGTGACCGCCGACGTGCGCCTGCAATGATTGTGGTATCGTATGCTGGCAACGACGTGTGGGGAAAACACGGGTTCGTCGGCAACACATGGATCGACTCTCGGTCCGTGCGCCGCAACCCTGCAGTGCAAAGAGCCGCCTCGGAATGGCAGGACGAGCTCGCCCGCAAACACTTCGCCCAACTGGAGCGGATGGCATCCTTTCTCACGCGTCCTGACGTTGGTGCTATCTCCATCATTGCGTATGCCGACGCATAGCTTCGGGCTTCATCAGGACTATGCACAAGGCAAATGTGTTTGTTCGGAGACGCTGCTCAGAGCCGTGGTATTTTGGCAGTGACAGGTGCGGCCCTCACCCGTGCCACCACAAGGTACGACAACTTCCACGCTGAAGACTCTCATAGCAATCGTACCGCGTACTACAGGTACTATGAATGTGGATAACCACAGATTTTTGTAAAATGGTTTTGGCTCTGATCTGGAAAGACATTGCTGGAAGGCACATTCCCAAAACAGGATCTATACAAAGTGACATGTAAAATGCATCGTCGTCGAACTCCTTCCTTTTTTTTCTGCACACGTCGCACATGTTGGTAATGTACTGCAGTCGTGCCTTCTCCGGTCCGGTGATGTGTTCGACGATGTCGGCGCCAGGGTCGGGCCCAGGACTTCGTACCTTTCGAGGGTGGCAGCGGATCCCCAAAAGGGTGGCAGCAGGCGCCGTCGAACGATGCCTCGGCCGAAGGGCCGCCGAACGTCGCTTCCTCGTGGCCGAAGCCGCAGGAAGCTCGGCACCCACGCCTCACTGGGCGTGGGCACCGCCGGCTGCACGTTGGGCCGGAGCCCTTTGGAGCGGAGCGGAGCGCTGGGCCGGAGTAGAGGGTGGCATGGAGTGGTCTCCAAAAGATCTGGTCTCCAAGGCCTCGGGGGCACACCTTGATGGAGGAAATTGGATCTAACACCTCTTCAAGGTGCAATTGACGCATTGGATCTAACATTCCATGTCAATTTCGAATCAAACACCTTCAATTAATGCTCGGAAAACACAATGTTTCATAAACTGGTGCGGTGGCCAATGTATCGAAACCTGATGGGATGCATTTCTTATTCCCCAGAGAACCTTTCCCCAGTTCTCCCAACTCGTCGTCGATGTATACACACCCAGGCATGACCGGGTCTGGTCAGTTAAGGTGCATGTTGCGGGGTCCAATGTGAAAATACCTTAGGCTCAGTAAAAGCCGACCTAGGGGCTCATGGCAGCTGGCAATCCAAATGTGCATCAAGGGATAGATGGTACTATAAATGTCTATACATGAGGCCCTTCCTTTGTCTCAATTTGCCGGGATATGCTGAGGGATCATTAATTTTCATGTTCCTTTGGCCTTTGACTTTGGGGTTCCCTTTGCTTTGCTGCAGGAGGCTTCTTGGGAGCAGCTCGCTCTGGCTTTTCAGGTTTCTACTATCTTTGCTGGGCGTGGTTGACTTTGGGGTGGACCTTTTCAGCGGCCAGACTGACCATTCATGTTTGGTTTTCCAAAGCACCCAGCTTGGAAGTGGCGGCTGGTCGTGGTGCATTTCTGTTGCATCCATTGTGTTCCCTTTCCCAAGCCTCCAAGACCTTTAGAAAGGTTGACCTGGTTTAGTGCAAAAACCTGCGGGTGTATCCTGGTATAGGGGTGCTGACGGGTGATGTGTATTTTTGATGTTCACGATGGGTCAATCCAACGCCCGCGTCTCCCAACATCGATGTTTGGACGTCTCCCGACAGACCAAGCAGGTTCTGGGCACGGACGGCTCAGGTGACTATCTCCACCTTTTCGGGCTCCTCGACGAAGCGCAGTGGACGGGTGTGGCGCAGTGGGCGCACTACATGGGGCACAAGGCAAGACCCAGTCAGCGATAACCTGCAAAAGTGCTTTTCTCGCTAGCACGGGTAGAAAAAGGTTAACTTTGTTTTTTCCGTGAAAACGGCGGAGTCAGAAGTGGTTTTGGTTCAAGTGGACCGAGGGGAAGGCCGTGGTTCCTGGAGCTTGTGGGGGGACGTTTGGTTGCTGGTTTGTGGAGTGATATGCATGGTCGGGATGGCTTTCGTCGTTCAGGGTCATTCATCATGGGTAGCTCCCAATCAGGGGGGAGCCCAAAAGATTGGTTGAATATTCTGAGAAACTCAACCGAGCCATCCAGGACCCCACTCTCCAGCCTCAAAGCTCTTACCCTCTTGAATTACCATGTGTGTTACTAGTAGGATTTGTTAGGTAAAGTCACATGAGTGTCCACCACCACTTTCTTAAGACACTTGTAGTTCCGTAGAACCCCAAAAACCGGTTCAAATCAAGTATCAATCATGTCCGACCCTACAACTTGTCCAAAGATCCAGTGACCCTACTTTAGTAGACACCCCAGGTTCTTTACTTGCACCAGGACCGGGGTGCTAAATGGGAACTATAGGCTACAAGCCAGGTATCGACACCCCTAGCTTTCTATGGGTTAAGACTTGATCTCCCTTCTTCTCATGGCAAGTTTACCAGCAGATATGACACGATGTGACACAGAAAAAAACATCACGAATTCACCTGTTTTTGCTTAAGGTTATGTCCATTCTCCCGAACTGGATCAATCCCCTTTGCCCCGTGAATGAGTTATTGTTCTCCCCGGTTCCACATCAAATACGACCCGACTTCACAGGTTCCTGACGTTCGTCCGGTGCCCAGCAACCTGTTAGGGTCAAACAACCACTTAAACAGCCTATCCGGTGCCTTTATACAGGTTCCAACCACCTGTTAGGCTCCTGGCCAGGAGGGTGCTGGTCGTGCGACGCCGGACCGAGGCAGGATGAACTCAGCTGGGCCCTGTGCTTTGGACGCGAAAACGGACAACTGGTCACTGCGATGCACGCGGCACGCGTGGTGGAGGCCTGGTTTTGCTTAGGAGGATATTGAATTTTCATATGTGCTACATCATTGTTTAAACGTGGTCTAAGCCATTTTTATCCTTGTCACGGGGTGAATCCCCTGATAGGGAATAGCTTTTGTATTGTTGTTGTTTTCTCCCGATTCCTGAAAAGCAAATCCAAGGAGGTGTCTCAAATCCGCGAGGAGCAGGAGAAAGGCCGGGTCGGGTCGGGCCCTAGCTCGCCGGGGGGGGCCGAAGAATGCGAAGGGTTTGCGAAGGGACCGATCGGGCACAGGGCATGATGTAAGAAGAACAACATTTGGAAGTGCAGCCAAGGGTTTTGGTTGGTTTGGTTGATTTCTGATCGGCTGGTTTTCGCTGGGTGGTAGGTACATTGGTGAGATGTGATTGCTTGCTAGCTTACGGGTTTGGGTGATGATTTGTGGAGTGAAGGCTCCAAGATTGGAATTTGGATCGGGTGATCGGCTGGCCACTGCAAATAGTTTATATATCAAGAGGCGGGGATGACTATGACCCATGGACCTTGTTTGCCATTTGGATCTTGATTTCCTTGGAGAGTTCTTTGCAATCCTCTTAAATCGAGCACTCTTCGCACTCTTCGCAGTCGGACTGGTGCAGCCATTGGTACATGTGTCGTCATGTGTCAGACGTCCGTCTTTCATCAAACCTTGCTGACCGGAAACGAGCGTACGAATGGGGCCCCCGGGAGGGCCGTAATGACTCAACCAGCAACGGCCTATTCTTGCACATGTGCGCCAATTGCGTGGGAAAAAGCCTAGGTGTAATTAATGGAAAAACCTGAACCAAAGTTCAATATAAATGGAGTTGGTTCAGGTACAGACCCTGGAGTTGTTTGGGGCGCCACAGGCGCTTCCGCCACATATGAGAAGAAGATGATCCTGCCAGAGGACCGCCGGACCGCTGTAGAGGTGATTTCAGCGAAAGTGGTGAGCTGGGAATCTGGTGATTTCATCGGGGCAAAGTTTCAATGACTTGACCTGAAGTCATGAATCCGTTTCCCGATGTAATTATCATTGCTATTCATTGCTTGCTTTCTCGAGACGCTCATCTAATACAGACCCATACATGTCCTTTTTCACAATATAAAGAAGACACTATAAGACATGCACCCTTTGGTTTAGTCGTATGTTTGTGTTGGCGATCCCTTGTAGTCATTCATGCACCCTAATCCAAGTTCGTTGGGGACTCCTCTGCAGGCCAGCCTGACTGGGTAGACCCAGACCCATGTTGGGTAGGAGTAGGCCCATCTAGACCCTAAGAAGCCTGGCCTGGAGGCAGCGTGACGCCCTCCAGAAAGGCACACTACTTCCGCCGTGCCAGTAGCCGTGCCATCTTGCCCCTAGATTCTCGCACGAGATCTGATCCAGTGGATGACTGCTTAGCATGTTTAAGAAGATGATAAGCAAATGTGAACTAGCAGCGCTGCCCTTCCGGTGTACTAAGCTGGAAGAATTCTGGCAGTTGAGAGACGCGAAATCACTCACATGTGAAACGCACCCGGCAGTGAACCTTTCAGTTTCGCATGTTTAGCAGTTCAGCACCTATCCAGTCTCATTGTTTTGGGCTGCCTTCCTTAACATGCCGCAACCTGAGGGCTTTCACCTTCGTTCGCAGTCCTTTGTTTTTTCGCTTTTTGAGGAGGCCTTGAATGGTTTTGAATCCATGAGCTTCAATTTCATGGTCACAGCTGCTGGTTCCATGAAGCTCGGACTCGCACAAGGGCAAAGGCTGCAGAACGCGGCGTTCACGCGATGTTTGCAAAAACCAGGAGCCAAATGGTACATGTAGACCGTTGATCAAAAACTCCATGGGTCAACAGCGCCGGTTCTCCAAGCTTTTGTACTCCACTGGTCGGGTAGACGGCGCGTCCAAGACGAAACAACAAACCCCAAGGATCCACAGATCCACCGTACCTCAGAAGGTACTTCTGGTTTTGCTGCGCCTACATAACTCTCCAATCACCGTACCTCAGAAGGTATGTGGATCCATAGGGAAAGAAACACTACTAGCAAAGGGACGCTACTAGAGCTCCTGGCATCGCTACGGCGGTCTCGGAGCTGTGTGCCGCTCCCTTCCTCACTGGGACACATGATGCGAAGGATGCAGGGATTCCCAAAATGGTTGGCATGACGTTTGGTAGGACCATTCAATCAAGTTGAATCTAAGTCTGGATTTCTTTTCAGTGATCTTTCTTCAAACATCGTCACAAGTACCCCAATCTAGGTAAATCTTCCATAGATTTGGCAAACCCATTCTCGCAAGGCCACCCGTCTCTTTGGTTGGTCCTTCGGTTGGTCCATCGATCGCGGCAGTGCCGGACCACAGCTAGAACCTGAGAGACACCTCTGATGGCCGGCGCACTGGCGCCATCCATATCGACGGGCTGGGCTCGCTCCCGATGCTGGCGAGCCAAGTGGAGTCACAGGTCTGGCCAACAGCTACGTGGTTGATGAACAGATGGGGATCTCTCCAGTGGTGATACTCCACCAGTTCGGTATATACCCTAGAGTTCCAAGGACTATATTTTGACCGGCTGAAGTAAAGGAAGTTCCCGAAATCAGTTCCCCTAAAGACTATTCTTTTGTATAGTCTTTGACTCCCAGGGTATACGTTCCACATCGATCCCCCTCAAAGCCTTCCCCCATGTGCAGTTCCACGGCTCGCTCGCGCTTTTAAACGCAGCGAGGCATGTGCGGCTCCCTGGCCACGAGGAGGACCTGGCGGTCGCCTTCGGTGCCTCGGTGGTCCTCGGACCGGGCGGTAGGTGGCGATCCGATGAAGTGTCGGAGCTGGGAGGCTGAAGCCCGTGCTGAAAGGCTTGAGCCTGGAATATCCTGGAACTCCAAGACCATTTTTGACATGGTGGATCTGACAGGTTTTGTGGTGCCAAATCCAGTACAACAATGGTTGTTCGGGATTCAGGCTGAGTGGTGGTTCGGCTTTTAGGCTTGATGGGGTTAGATGAATTGATTCATCCATCGTTGACCTCCGAGAAGTGAGCCAGTTCGGCGGACTCTCCCTCAAGTCAGCCGACCACCGCATCCCCTCGGGCCCACAGGAGCCAACCTACCCACTACGAAGTACCTGGATCACCTGCAGGGAAAACCAAAACCTTTGGGAGGGGGATTGGGGAATTATTTGGTACTTTTTTCACTCCACCGTTCTTGTTGAGGGAAAAGATATTTATATATAAATATACTAGGGAACCCACATGTGCATTTTTGTTGTTCAAACACGTTCGCAGAACAAATCCGTGCATCCGGCCGTTTTTGTCAAATGGGCAAATTTGCTGGAATTCCTCCAAATATTGGGTTTGATCGGGTTTTATCAATATTATTGTTTGGGTCTTTGTCAATAAAATGCTGATAACGTTTGGGTTTCATATGGGTACGCTTTTGTACGGTATTGTTTTTTGTCCATACGGCTAAATACGGTAATTTGTTAATTAACATGTCCATACACGTCCATACGATAAAATCTGTCCAAAGACGGCCTTCGCACAAAAAAAGTGTTCATACGCCTTTCCAGCTATATAATATATACCCAATATTCACCAATCCGCCTCCCAAATTGTGAACATTTGGTTCACTGTTTCTTTTATTCTGGGAAAATCTCGACAAATGCAGGTCATTGCAGATCCAGCCATTGAAACAGTTGCTGTGTGTTTTTTCCTGGAACCACCAGAAACACCCACTTTGGATGTTTCAACGAGCACGTTGTAAGGGTTTCAGCCAGATTGAATGCACCATGTGTTTCTTTTGATCTTCAGATCTGACGTTTTGGTACCAAGAAGGGGCCATCTCCCAAGCACGAGCCGAGCGTTCCAAAAAAAGACGTCGATGGCTTTACACCACGCTGTTCTTCCATGTTCTTGCCCCCCCCCAAAAGGCCCGCGCTTTCACCACGCTGCTCGGCGCGCCCGCGGTTTCACGCCCGACGCTCGCGACGCCGCGGAGGCATTCCGAAGGACGTGGAGATCTTCGTGGTGGCCTCCACCGTGTGGCCTGGTCCGTCCGGTCCGATGAGACCGGATCCGTCAGCGTTTCGTCGTAGTGATCAGTGAATAGACATAAATGCATGTATAGACTTGATAAAATAACCCAACCCCCAGATGAAGAGGCATTTCTTTTTCCCAACTGGGGTGCCTTAGTGGATCCTATAGTGTAATTTTTGATCTTAATTAGCAAAACGGGTGCCCCCCTAGCCAACAATCGAGGGAGTATGAATAGAATCCCCGCCACAAAAACCATTAGTAGCGTTCGTAGCAGTAGCAGCAGCAGTAGCTAGTTTAGTAGGTTGGTCGTAGTAGTAGTAGTCGTCGTCGTCGTAGTAGTAGTAGTAGTCGTCGTCGTAGTGGTAGTGGTAGTAGTAGTAGTCGTCGTAGTCGTAGTCGTAGTCGTAGTAGTCGTCGTAGTAGTAGTAGTAGCAGGAGTAGTAGTAGTAGTAGCAGTAGTAGTAGTAGTATTGTTGTTATTGTAGTAGTTGTAGTAAGTCGTCGTCGTCGTAGTAGCAGTAGTAGTAGCAGCAGTAGTATTACTAGCAGTCATAGTAGTAGAAGAGTAAAGGAAGGATTTGAAAGGGCAGCAATAGCAGAACAAACAAAGTTATATAGACGTGTTTTTCCCTTAGGGCTCCAAGTTTGCTTATTCATCCCACCCCAAAAAACAATTGATATTATTCACTTCCCCTGGGCTGGTGTACTACCCCTTGAAAAATTGTTTGGAGCAATGAAATCGTTGAGTTTTTATAAGCGTTTTTGACAACGATTTCCAGGTCAGAATTCCCTGAATCAAGCAAACCTCAGGAGTATTATATAAGTGAGGATGCTAACGAGGGAGCAACAGCAGAACAATAGAACAGTAAACAAAGCCCAAGAAATAACACCCTGGGTCCGGGTGACTTTTTCTAATTGTTCCCTCACTCTAAAAACTATTTATAGGGTATTGGAACATATTGGCGAAACCTTTCTATTATTCGGTCCTGGGTCCCATTATACTAATTTGGATGCTGTGGTAACTGGTCTCATGAAGAGGGTGTTCGGGAGAGAGGAGAGAGAGAAGTAACTGGGATCCGGGGTTGATCAACAAATCCCCGCTCGTTTTGGAGTGACTTCTCTATAATGTCGGATGACTTTTGGATTATGGTCGAATCAATTTGTAGGGTCGCATTTGTTGGAGCGCCGGCAGACCACGCTTTTTGAAGCTCCGTTTGGACAGCCCGTGTTTGCACCCAGGAAGGTAAACATGGAATCTGATGGCATCGACCTTTGGACGATGATTTTCCTCTACAACCGAGTGGTTTTTCAGGTTGCATGTTCATCTTCCAGAGTGTACACTTAAGAACTGGCATCCTGCCATCCCGCTCCACTTACTCCACAAAAAAGAAAACCAGAGGCTTGAAAAGCTATGACTCTTTAATAAACCCCATCTCAGCAGTTGGTACGAAAGAAAGCCCGTCTATGTACTCAAACGTTCAAAATATTTCACCTTTGCTTACACTGACCCCTGAAACAACTACCTCAATGTAGGCCTAGTATGCCAGTCCCATGAGTATATATATAGATCATGTGGCAATAGCCGTGACGATATATGACTCTAAGTGACCAAAGATTGTTCTGGCAGCATGATCCTATCACATGAGTTTGGGCTGACACGATATGTCTTATGTGCAGGTCTTCCTCATGAAACAGGGATCCGCGCCACGTGTGGAGTGACCCCAGGAACTCCCCCGCGTGGCCGTGGCCGTCGCGCAGCTGTCGCTGAGGTTCGGCCATGGTCGGATCACCATCTCCCCTGTGGACGACAAGGATTCCTCAAGTCCAGGCGCTGCTTGGGACTCAAAGATCTTCCCCACGGAGGCCGCTGAGGCCGAAGAAGAGCCCTGAAGCGTGGGTCGGTGACCTGCGGGACGCGAGCGGTCCTGCGACGGTCGCGCGGGTCGTTGACCTGCAGGTCGGGCAGCTGCAGAAAGTCCAGGAGTGTTCAGCAGTTCCACCAGAACCATTACACAGAGCTCGTTATTTCTTTTAAGTGAGGGAACCACATGAATCGAGTTGTTCCTATGCAGCGAACAGTGCCCGAACTGCCAGTGCTCACCAGCCTTGGTCTTAAGAAAAAGCCACACCAAAGCAGATGCGCGAGGATTGTCGCTGCTGCGTCCTTCGCTCTTTTGCTTCGCCACCCGACATCCATACCGATCTTCCACCACCTGGGTCCGACGACACGCGCGCTCCGTTCCAAAAGAGACGACCCGCTGTGGTTCGGTGACTCCGCGCTTGCGGAGTCCGGCTGTGTGGGAGTGATTGGTTTGAACGTACCTAGACTGCCTTTCGGGCCATATGTTCCGCCTGTTCATGTGACAGCTCGAGGCTGTTTTTCCAAACTCGGGCGGATTTCCAGGCGAATGTCCAAGTTCAGGCGAATTTCATGGAATCTTACATCTTCGGTTCTTACTGTTGGAGGCGTGATGTTGGCATACCCCTTACCGGTAGTGTTTCTGCTGTTTGTTTCAAATCATTTGGCGATTCGGGCTGTTCTATTTTTCGAGTCGGGCTGTTTTTCCAAATCACCAAAACCAGAATCGGGCGAATATACACGGGAAACGGACGAATATACGCGGGAAACGGGTGAATATACGTGAACCAACACTTTTCAGTTGGATCAATGCGCGCTGATTTCAATTTTTTGTGCGGGCTGATTTCAATTTCCAGGTTTCTATTTGTGAAACACTTTGTTTGGCTCAATCATGTTGTATCTTCTCCAAGCTGTGTTGCTCATATAGATTTGATCAAAGCAGCATTCGGGCGAATTTTTCAGACTCGGGCGAATTTCCCAAACTCGGGCGAAAATTTGTAGCAAAACCGCCCGGGCTGAATTACGGCCTGGGCGGCAGTCCAGGTATGTTTTTCCTTGCTTGCATCATTCCTGAGGGGGAGTACCCTGTTTATTTGTGTTTGTTGCTACCTCCCGGTCACTTCGAGCTAATCTCGTTGGCTGAGGAAAATCTTATAAGATTCTGCTCGAGGACCTACACATGCCTATTGCTAGTGGGTCAAAAAATATAGACACGACAGCTAGTCGTGGAAATATAGACACAGTCAAAAAATATAGACTCGCTAGGACCCCAGCAAATAGCACAAAACGTTTCAGGGTGCATCCACTAACCTTCCTTGTCTTGTCAAGTCGCCAGACCACTGAGGCGCCTCGTGCGCCACATGCGCGCGTTCAAGTCATTCCGCGCTCAAGGCCGTTTCCCGGCGGTTTCCCCGGTGACTGGATCCCTAGGGTTCAGAAGAGGGGTTAGTTGCAAGGATCCAACCCCAGAGAGCGAAGACCTGGTCGAAACAATGTGGTGGTGGGATTGATTATGTCAAGGTAGCATTGTGCAGATTTATCTGTATGATTTTGCTTCGCAAGGTTGTAGGCAAGTGTTTTGTTGCTGTTCTCCTGTTCTCCTCTCCGATTTGGACATGGGACTTCCTGCGTGGAAGGCTCCTACTTGGGACATCACCACTTGACCAGACCAAATGAAGACATCAAGACTAACTACTAGTTTTCCTTAGGGCATCTCTACTAACTGCTAAGACACATATGCCGCCCCATCAACATCCATACTTCCGAATCTCAAGGTGCGGAGGTCGCCCCCCCCATAGTCCCGCCATAGTCCATATGATCACATGACTTCGCACCCTAGGTCCGGCGTACATACTGAGTATGTCAGTCTCATTGGTGATGACAATGGCATTGGGATCACATCACCAAATACATCACCACTGGGAGTATGTCAGTCTCATGGCATTGGCATTGGTGATGTGTTTCACGGTCGGCTCGCCTGGCCACATTCATGCTCGGATCCGCCGAGCTGGAAGGAACACGACATCCATGGAATAGTTACATACATTCACCTCATGAAAATGACTCCAACAGGTAACTATTCCAGTGTTATGGATGGTTTGGGCAGATGGTTTGGGAATGATGTTGATTCAAAGGCCACGTTGTTTTGATGCCAGGTTCCTGCCCTAGACAGGGGCGGGAGCTACAGTATTGCCTGGGTGGAAGAGTATGTTGGATTATTTGAGGAATTTGAGTTTGGATGGATTTGACATTGATCAACAGTTGAAGGAAAGGAATTGTCAGGTACATATATATGCTATACCTTGTATAAGTTCTTGTATTATGTTAAATACTTGGGATGTTTCATGCATCACATCTTGGATCGTTTCAGTCGGAACTATGGCCCACCCGCGGACCAGCTGTTGCGGACCAGTCGCACCATCCAGGGGGAAGTGATGCATACATTGACCCCGTTTCAAGCACGGAAAGGCTTGACCCTGGAAGTCCAACACCATGTTTTTTAAAGGGAACGATCCGGTTTTCGAGTGTTAAATCCTTAGTGAAACTATGGCTGCCAGGCTGTTCGGTAAAGGCCATGACATAAAATGTTGGTTTGACTTCTAGGGGTAGATGTGCAGTGCTTTCAGAGGTTTGATGGCACAAGTTACCGGAAAGTTGGTGGTTTACAAGGACCCCCACATAAACAAACAAACAAACAAAAACACACACACTATTGGGTTTGTGCCATCTACTCTGAACCACTGTAAATAAGGCCATACATGGATGGTGGCCTATGACCCTTGGGGACCACCTCCGCCAGGCGACTACCCGCAATTCGAGCGCGCGCGGAATTCAGACGGCTGTGCCAGTCGCGGCTGCTGTGCCAGTCTCACCCTGTCGCGTCGGTCAATGAAAACAGAGGAATCTACAGATGGATTATAGACCAGCTTCTTCAAAGTGCCTAACCCAGACACTCCATGTATGCCATATATGCTTACATTGACCCCCAAAACCACCCCAATGTAGGCATATATGGCATACATGGAGTGTCTGGGTAAGTGACCTTTTACAGGCCCAAGTGGTACTCAAACTGGGATATGAAAAGGTCACTTTGGAGAACCCGTTTGATTTTCTGGGGGGTGGCTTGTTGACAACAAATCCAAGTGTTTGCGCCATTCGGCTCCCCTGTTGACCGCTTTGTGTGACAGCCAGGGGCACCACCTGCTTGGCGCACATGGCCCTTCCGAACTCTTTGCCATGGGTCCCACTTGCGGACCAAACACATCTTGCGGACCACAGCTACACCCTGGAAGGCTAACATGGACCCTGAAAACCACCTGGTTGGTAGAGGAAAACACTCTTCCAGGGGGCCAGGACGTCAGGGTCTATGTTAGTTTTCGGGAGTGTATTTTTTCTTGAAGGCCAACAAGCATCAAGCACAGGTTGACCCTGGTCTTGTGGTCTTGGGTCATTTGTTTTGCATATGCATTCGGGCCCCCTCCCTAAAAAGACCAGTAAGCATCTTCATCCTTCGGGAAATGGCTCAATGGTAGGTCTTCATTGTGGGCTCTCAGCATGAAAGTGACCCGCTGTGACCGGGCTGAAGAACAGAATGTAAACGCATGTATCCCAGACGCTCCATGTATGCCATGTATGCCTACATTGGGGTGGTGCCAGGGGGGTCAATGTAGGCATATATGCCATACATGGAGTGTATGTGTAAAGATGTGTATTTTGGATTTGAGATGATTTTGTGACCACGGATTTGCTTTGATTTTGTATTTTGTATGTGCTAATTATATCGATTTTTGCCGTGGTTATCTCACCGAGCTTGACCCATGCTGACGTCAACCAAGTGTCACCAGATCTCTTCCGTAGGGTGTTAGACAGAACGAAGCAATTTCATGCCCAGAGGCCTCATGCCCAGATCAAAACCGGAGGTGTTCCACCACCCCTCAGCAGTTCTAGCAATCATAGTTACTCAGCAACATGACTGTTCCAGCAATCCTCAGCAGTCCTGGTGAAGCATGGTGAAGAACCTAAATATCCTCAAAAAGCCTTTGATTATCACTGATGCCCGCGGAATGGAGATATATGGACGCCAAGCCTGCTGGCGTGTGTGTAGACTACGATCTTATTTTTTGCGTCGAGCCAGAGGAGAGTGATGGCCATGGCTTCGGAATCACATGAGGGAAAATGATCCAATGCCCAGACACTCCATGGGACTGGAATATATGCCACCCCCTTGACCCTCAAAACACCCCAACTGATCGGCATATATGGCAGTCTCATGGAGTGTATTGGAATTGTCAGTCTCGAAATTGCAAGTGGCTTGCTTGCTGAGTAGCACGTTTGAGGCCACTTCGCCTCCAAAAAGAGGAACTTGGAATTGAAGACCCCAAAAGCGCCATGTGTGCGAAATCACAGCGGCTTCAAGGACGCAAAATCAGTATGCTGCATGGTTCCCAGTGGGTTTGTGTCTTTCCCAGTGGATTTGGGTATGGTTGGGTGGTTTCCAATGTTTATGCCAAAGCCAAACATTTGCCGATCAGCACGTAGAAGGAACCTGAAATTGTCTGATCAGGCAATCTTTTAAATTTTATAATAAGCAGTACCCAGCAAGACGGAAAGGGTGCTTTATGGACCCTCCTGACCATGCATTTTCCGTCCAGAAACGTCACCACCCTGGTCCAGGTGGTGCTGGTCCAGGATTTGTTACAAACGACTGGATTCGTGCCAATCCCTGAATGGCCGATCGAGTGATGTTTCCCTCCTCTGGTCGACCTCGACCTCGTGGCTTCCCTCGTTCGCTGCCGTGAGTGGTTTTTTGGGTCGAGCAAAAGAGAGACCGGTCGATGGTTGCCGTGTCGACTGTTTCGCCCTGGATGGAGTTGCTCAAAACATTGGTGGACTTCCTGTAGAAGAGCAAGACTTTCTCATGCAGGCACATGTGGGTGTTCTTTGCATTTTGTATGTGTATAGTGTATGTATATAGTTTCTATCCATATATATATATATACCTAGAACCTGATTGACCCCTGTTTTGGAGTCAAAACATGGTCTTTACCTATCAAAACAAAGGTCATATGGGTTCTAGGTATATAATAGCACCGTGTCGAAGGACGGTGTGTCGGGTCTTGGAACCCACGGGAAGGAGCAGAACCCACGGGGCGAAGGGAGCAGAACCCGCAGTGGCCAAGGTGGTACGGTCATGGAAGGCGTGGACGCCCGTCCACCAGAGGAACGTGGAGTTGGTCCGAAAGAAACCAAAGAAGGAACGTGAGTGGTTTTCATGGAAGGCGGTGGTGGTTTCATTTTTGAGGACATGGGCAGGGGTGAAGTTCCCACCGGGCCTACGGATTTTTAACTGGGGTCATGAGTTCGACCTTCTCACCAATGAGATCCAGTGCCAGACTCCATGTGGGTGTGCATTCGAGGGAGGCTCGCAACATCTCGCAACCAATAGGTTTGGTCTATTTCTTTTCTTCCAGGGGGTCGGACTGGGAGGTCTCCCTATTTTAATCCCTCTATACTCTATACTTGTGACCCTCAAAGCCCAATGTGGGTCAATATGCCACTGTCCCGTGATTTGACTTGGCCAGGGATATTTTGTGGGTTTCTCCTGCGATGTGACACCTCATGTCACGTGTTGACCCTGTGATGGTCATCCTGCTCGGACACACACGCAACCGGTTCGTTGGACACTACTTCGCTTCGTGTGTCAAAGCGCTTCCCACGCGCTTCCCATGCGCCCACGAGCCCTGTGTCAAGCACGGGCAGATCAGACACAAGAGACAAACCAACAAATCAGCAAGCTGGATGTCAAATCTCCAGACACGACCAGACCGGGACTGGCATGTAATATGTATCATAGACATACCGATCAGTTGGGGTGGTTGAAAGGAGCCACTATTTTGCCATATGCTAACTGTAGAGTGTTTGCGTAGGATGTCGTGACCCGGTGTTGGAGGGCTTGCAGGGCTTGCAAGGGAGGGGTTGGGGATCTGGGACTATAGAGGGTGAATTGGATCGTTCTACTTGGGTTGGAACAGTCTGATTGTTTTTTTTGGACCAGAACCGCAATACATGAGATACAGGTTCACCATGGTTCCTTCCTGCATACCCAGACGTGGACGGGTCGATGCCATCCCCTGCAGCTTCTTGCAGGACCTTACTGATTCGGGAGAGTTCTACACCGCACCCTGCATGCGATCGGTCGGGTCCTTCCGGTCCACGTCCCAAAGCAGACGGAGGGTACGATCCACCTCTGAGACAGAGCAACTGAGACAACACTATCTACTGTTATACACCTGGTACTGAGATATGCTGATAACCTATAAACTGAAGAAGTCCATATACATACCATATAACCAAGATATATTGTAACCCAAAAATAATGCGTCCATGATATATAGAGTGGATAAGATATGTTCTGATATACCCTACATCCACTCAAAAGCCTACACAGCTGGGCCTCGCCTTTGCTCTCAATGCATCTTTTCCCACTTGATGTGCGCTCCGATGCAGCCAAGCTGCGACGCAGCTATTTGCAGCTGGCCTTGAAATATCATCCGGACAAGGCGACCGTTCTTCAACTGCCGTTCTGGTCCGGTTGAGGGGAGGTTGATGGGACATGTATAAATTTACATGTGCCCTGGGCGTCCCAGTCTAGATGAATGAGTTCACGAACTTCCTGAATACTTGGGTGCCAAAGGTGGAAGGCTAAAGATCTTCCTGAGACCGGGACCGCCAACCCGCCCATCATGCCGGCTGGTGGATGTCCCTGTTTGACCTGCTTGGCATCTCTTTCAGTCTGATGGGAGTCATGGGAGCGGAGAGGTACCTCTCCTCGGCTCCGTTCGGGTCGTTCACGCGAGTCCGTCAGGCCCAAGCGACCTACCTATACCTACCATCCGTCCATCACGCACAGGAATGGACAGTTCGACTGTCAGAGAGAGAGAGAGGCCTCCAACATACAGGACGCTAACCCTACTCTAACTCTAATCTAATCGCTTTGGTATTGCTAGCTTGAAAATGATCATCAACTGAGTGGGTAACAACAATAAGCTCAGTTAGACGTGTACGTCTCCTTGTGGCCACCCACATGTGCCGAAACATCTGCGGACCAGCCACTGCAGTGCCGATGTCCATCGATTGGTATCTGACCTGGCCCCATTTGGACCGCCGAGTCTGGGTAATGCGTGTGTGTCGCAGGTGGTGGGCGCTGATGCTCAAGGACTGGAGTGATCTGGAGTGAGTGGAGCGCGGAGCACGGGTATCGATTCCGATCTCGCACAGTATGCTGACTGAATCTGACTGAGGGTTTCGGGTTTGAGGGCTATAGGGTTTGAGGGTTTAGGGTCATGTTGTCGCTGCTCCGTTCGTTCGGCTCGCATCAACGAGTTACCGCCCTCGCTACAGACTTGGGCAGCGCGGAGGCGGAAGGACCGACTGGAAGGGTGACTAAGAAACTGGGTGGCCCGTAGTGGTTACTACTGTAATTAGTTAGCTGTTGAGGCCACTTGCTAAGCAGTTCTTATGTATAGTTGTCAAATAGGTAGTACGTCACTTATGTGCCACTTACCGAAGTGCATAGTAAGTACACATAGCCTACATAGCAAGTACACTTGAAGCGCTTTGAACAAGGGTAATTACCATGAAAACATGTCGGTTTGTCTTGCTCCTCTCAGCCTGCATGAAGCGCTTGCGCTCCCTAAGTGCAAACAAGGTACTGCTGAGTTGTTGAACATCAAAGGCTGCAGCTTTTGCAGGGCTGCGCTTGCAAGATTGTCAACGAATGTCAATGTTGGCACGCTTTTGCAGGGCTGCGCTCGCAAGCAGGAAGGGCTGGCTAAGTTGAAAGGCAACGGTGCCTTTCAAAGGGAGTTGTAGATTTCTTGAATGCATACTGTTCAGAATTTGTGTTGGCACGTTTGCAAGGCTGTGCTCGCAAGATAGATAGCAATCCTTGTTGATTTGATACTCTTGTAAGATCTTGTAAGTTAGGAGCTTTAATGTGTGCGTTGCCACATTGCTGGAGCAAAGATAGCCATTCAGGAAAATTATTGACAACTCATTCGGTGACCACGCCACGCGCCAAGTCAACCCGTTCGCAATACAATCATGAACCATGCAGTGCTAGTTTGCGCGAGCACGATTGGTCCCACGGAATGTCTATGGAAAGAAGTGTCCTCTCCTGGTATTTGCTCTCAATGTTGGCACGCTTGTAGGGCCGCGCTCGCAAGAAGGAAGTGCGTGTTGGCATGTGCGCATGGCCGCGCCAGCATGTGCATGTTCATGAAACTTCAAGGCCTGTGCCCTTTGTGGGCAAAGCTTGGGAAATTCAGAACACGTGTTTGCAATCTGCAAAAACGACAACACTGCAACGTACACATGAGCTCACTGTACGCACCAATCTTTTTGTGCCCGGAACACCAACAACATGAAACAAGGCGCGTGCGCAACAGCACGAAGAAAAACCAACATAACATTTGTTAGCGAGAGACCTCCCTGTTGTGCGGGACTTTGTGCTAGACTGTTGGGACAAACATGCGGAAACTTGAACAACATGAAACGATATCCTTGTGGAAACTATAATATCCTGGTATCCTTGTGGAAACTTGAGCAACTTGAAACCAGTTGCGTGCTCAACAGCCAATAGAACCAACAATACATCTGCCAGCGAGAGACCCTCCCTGCTGTGCGAGACTGTTTGGGAAACATATCCGTGCGAGAACTTCGGTATACAGTTCCTGGGTTTTCTTCCCGTTGGTGCCACTTTGGCGCGAATGCTTTATGTGAGTTCCGGCATCGGGGATTTTGTTGGTCGAAAGGGCTGCGAAATTCAATCATGCATCTGTCATACATCGCGCACATAGCTTTGTAGCGCACCTAGTTAACAGTGCCACGTACCTAATTAGTAGATTGTAGGTAAGCAAAATAAAAGTTAACCTTAAGTATTATATGTAATGTAGATGCACGTTTGGAATTATACAGGTATGTATGCGAGCAGCAGGTAGGAACATTACAGCAATTAACATATCTTTGGTCACTTATAACCTCACTTGCAGTTGTTCCCAAGTGGTACAATCACCATAGCCAGACCGCCAAGAAGACAGGGATTGATGTGCCATGGGCAGTCTCAACAAATTGCGGATGGGCGGTTCCAACATCTGCTCGGGATACTCGTCAGTGGATGAAATGTATCCAAGCTTACGAGCACAAGGTCAGGAAGCTAGCCCGACGTGCCCCAGGAGTGTTGGCAGGAAAGATGATTTCGCAACTCGACTCCAATGTCGGACGCCAGAGCAAAGCGCAAGATGAGACCAATTCCCTCTTGAAAAATCTCAATACCCTCATGAAGTCCCTCGTCGATGTTGAGCAGCGCAAGACGACGCTTGTGGCACAGGCTGCCAAAGCAGCTTCATCGGCTACGGCCAATACTGGACCTGCAAGTGCACCGCCTGGATCGGCACCGGCCATGGCACCTGGATCGGTACCAGCCGCTACGGCACCCCCTCCGGCCACCTTGGGGACTGGAGTGGTCCAGACACCTTTGACGCCTGCGGTAGCTCCGAAGCTCATGCCTGCGACTTTGGCACCTCCGCAAGGCCTTGAGAGAGATGCAATCGTCGCTCCTGACCACCACTGAAAGGTGTTTGGAGGCAGGACACGACCCCCCCATCCAGCCGCTGTCCACTCAATACTTCAGACTTCAGACAAGCGCTCTTCGCGCCGGCGAGGGAGGCCCTCACGTTGTGTGGGGCAGTGGACTTGGCTCTGCCGGGCCGCATTGCAGAGTCCCTGGACTGCTTGATACAGCGCCTCAAGAGCGTTGAGCTTGTCGCCCAAGGCGCATCCTGGCAGGTTGCACAACGCCTAGAAGTGCTTCCCCCCGAGAGGCCGGTACTGTCACTCGGGGAGGGACCAAAGCTGTGATCAAGGAGCAGCAGGACGAGGCGAAGACGAGGAACGATTCTTCAAAAGATCGCGGAAAAGGCACTGGCTGGCAGGGCTCTTTTGGGGCGAGAGAGCGCAAGGGTTCGATCGCTGGCGTCGCAGTGACGGCAGCACCAACAGGCATGGAAATGCTACAGCTGTTCGTCAAGATCTTCGGTGATGGAGACCTTTTTAGATTTCTCGAGCTGCAATGTTTTCACCTGATCAGTTCCATGATGAATCCACGATATGCACGGCTTGGGTCATATTTTGTCCCCTCATTGGCAGTTCAATCACGTGGCTTTATGGGGTTTTCTTTGACAAGTTCACGATGAATTCGGAGCAGGTTGGAGAGAAAAATAATGCAACATGGAATTAAAAGAAATACTCGCGCCTTGGACGACATCGCAAATGTCCAAAGTGCGAGGAGCACTGTCAGGTGCCACAGACAGCGTCAGCGACCAACCGTTCCTCCAGGCAGCATCACTCAATATCACCAAGGGCGCGCATCACCAGTGGCAAGCGTTTTTGCACGTTTATTTTTGCAGACGTGGCAGTACGTGAACTCAGGAATGCTAATGCAGACTTGAGGGCAGGCCCGACGAAAGCTAGGGGGCCAGGCCCAACGGTATCGGTACTTTTGCAAGTTGCAAAAGGGTTGATCATCATTCTTGGGTCGAGGGTCGCCAGTTCTTCTACTGATTTCTACTGTAAAGCTTCGTTTCGCTTCGACTATTGTCTTAGGCTGCAGGTTAGGCTGCAGGCCCCCCCATGCGTTGCAAGCGATCATGTGGTTAATGTGGTTAGTTTCTGTACATGGCCAGGAGCAACCAAACCCTAGAAAAAGACGACCTTTTTTCCGAAAACCCGTGTTTTTCTAGGTTTGGGATGGTCTGGGTGGTTCGAGGTTGTGCCGGTTTTTTGGGTGAAGCCCCAGACAGCTCGTGAAGTCAGAGTCATCGTTGCCAGGAGAGTGTGAGCAACGTGAGGCCACTGAAATCTTTCAAGAGATTCAGGCAGCGTTTCTTGGCGAGTTTCAAATTCATGGATGTTTTTGGGTTCGTGAGGGATTCTCCTTCAGGGATGATCCAAATTTCAAGATCGTGGGCACCCACACCTGGCAACACTATACCTCGAGCTCTTGCATCAGCTCACTATTGAATGCCTTAAGGGAGAAGGATTACATATGGGCAGCATCTGGGGAGCATAAATATGGAAATATAGACCTGGTGTAAATACGAATCAATCGGCAACATGACCCTTCATATAGGGGTCCCGATCTCCCACGGCCAGGTGTGGTGTAGTGTCGGGTGATTGGTTGTTCCTTGTGGGTGAATCCCCATTGGGTGGGGCGAAATGTGTTTCAGACCAAAAAATGTATAACCCAGACACGACCCATGGGACTGGAACCTATGCCGCCCCAGACAGACCCCCCTGGCACCACCCTGGCCTGGAGCACGGCAGTCCTATCGCATGATATCATGGGTCGCGTTTTGGGTAAATTGATCTATTCCATCCACCGGACCCCATGAAACACAGAGCCCAGACCGTCGGCTCAACACGACGATCGTCGATTTGCGGCGGCTTTGTGTCGACTCGACCGAGAGACCTTATAACCCGCCACCGTCGACCTTCACCCGCGCCCAGGTACGAGGAGCTCGCCACACGCTGGACGCCAAAGGCGCCGTAGATCGATCCGGAGGTCGATGCCCAGACACTCCATGAGACTGCCAGGGAGCCCTATTATACCTACAGGCCTACAGAGGTTAAGTGACCTGAACTAGGACCCTGCAGGGGTACCCATAGGATAGGCGAACTAGGGTTCTTCAACGCTGGTAGGGCCAGAAAATGTTGCAGCCACTCCACCGTGCCGCACGAACTCCCGTCACAGGTGCGATCGCCTCGGTGGGCCGAGTGCGGAGTAGCTTGGCCGCTGCATGCGAGCTGGGAGACGTGGAGGTGGGAAGACTACGTGGCTCCAGCAGTCACGTGAGCTCCGGGGTGCGATCCATGGAGGTAGGAGTTGGGTGCCCCTGTCACATCCACTCACTGGATGGCATTAAACACCACCCCGACAGGTGACTCCTGGTTCCAAGCATGGTGAGAATGTGGTGACGAGATGCTGGGATCTCCATGTGCGGTGTCAAAAACATGTAAAGACGTCTCCCAGTGACTGGGATTTGTCCATTTATGGTCTTTGGGATTCATTTTGCAGACACTTCTATGGTCTTCTACGTGTGGCGTCAAAGAGGTATCACTTTTATTCTTGTGGATCACTTTTGGCGCTTAAGAGGGCGAGACTGAGTGCGAGACTGTGTTCCTTCTGGGGCCGACACGCGACACGCG
>CAXIVM010000855.1:0-39290 GCA_964035705.1 Porites rus
ACAATCCCCTCCATGAGCGAAGGGGACGATGACCTGGACGGTGCCCCTGCTGAAATCCTGGAGACCCCAGCTGCCACCGAGGCGGCAGGGGCCACAAAGCAGGACGTACAGTCGGAAGGAGAAAGAGCAGAGGAAACAGAAAGTGGAACCACCGATGAAGTGATTGATCTTGAAGAAGGTGAGGAAACACCTACTGCTCAGGCCTCGTTTACTGCTGCCGGGGCAGGGGAGCGCCACATACCAGGCTCCTCACCTGCCCGCGTTCAACCACACTCTCCTAGCAGGCAGACAACAACAACACCCAAACTGCAGGCTGAGGCAAGTGTAGACATGGAAAAATCAGGTACTAAGCGACCTGCCTCCATGGCCTCTTGGCAGGATGAAGATGCACACCCTGCTCCCCAAAGTAACTCCACAGCCTCACAGAGAGAAGGTCCCAGTGGCGAAGGCAGGTACCCGTGTGGTCGCACTTCTGCTTCTTCTGTAGACTATGGCACTGACAACTCCGCTACAGGAGAAGTGAAACGACGCAACCGATGGTCGCAAGGCCTTCTGGTTTGGCTCCTCAAGGAGTGGACCCGACAGGCACGCCCTCCAGCGGTCCATCCAGCCCGTCCAATCATGGAGAGTCGGACGCTGCTGAGGCATCTGTCCCACAGGGAATCTCACAGCCAAGGCCGCAAGGTCCCCTGGCGGTTAAATCCAAAGCAGCCAAACCGGCCGCGGAACAACGGCAGCATGCCCCTGAGCAAGGACTGTTGAATGCGCTTCATGCCCGACTACAGACACCGCCGGCAGCACCACCAGGCCTTCTCAGCATGGTGACAGCCAGGCCAGCTGCAACGGGTGTGGCCAACCCCCAAATGCCAGCACCTTCCACCAACGATCCAAGCACGGACGCTCACACTCCAGCAGGCACAACAGTCCCCACCACGGAAATATACCTACAGGAGGAGGAAGAGCAATCTGGATCTATAGATGCTGAGATTGCCCTACTCTCAGAGCAGCGAGCGATGCATGTGGTGCATCGTTATCAAACACTCTCTGTCAACACGTCTGCAAGCGCAGATGCACACTCTGCGAAGGCGCCGGAGGGGTTGCCGCCGGTGGCACCTCCAGTTAGTTTGTATGCCAATTTGCCGCAAGAATGGCCTTTGGCACGCCTGAGTGTTCAGCTGCGCCACATCGGGGTGCTACTCAGGGTTACCCTCTATCGCCGCCTTGCTGAACTTAGCTTTCGGGGTATTGATTTCTGCCAACTGCCACGGGAAGTGATGAAAGACATATGCCATGACTTCGACAATATTTGCGGTGAAATTGCCAATCGACTAGCATCGCTGTTTGCGTTCTTCAAACCTGCATCGACCAACGCCAAGCACTCCGACCCTATGGGGCAATTACTGTATGCAGACCCAGGCTACTGGCTGTATGGGCTCCTATCTTTCTGCGCTAAAGCCTGTGAATCCAAAACAGTGGAGGCAAAAGGCGCCCCGGTCCTTCGAGCAAAAGATGAACGGAACACGCCTGCGCTCGAGCCCAATAGTAAGACCTTGTCGCTCATGCAGACGGTTGTCATGTCCTTTGGCCGAAACCAAAACTTAGGCAGACCGGACCTCCCCATCCATCACTTGCATGTATACTTCCCGGCGCAGCTGGTCCATAAACTCATTGACCGCATGAAAGCGCTGCACTTCACTGATGTCACTCCTGACGAAGGGAAGAGATACGGACACAATAGTGAAAGTGAGGCCAATAGTCCATACATCATTGTTGGCGCATACGATGGGGTTTGTTCTTCCAACACTTTCTCCGCCCTTCCAAATACGCCCAAGCTAGCAGGGGCATATGAGTTTGGCATCCTTGACGGCAACCTGGGTCAAATGGTGTCCTTTCAGTCCACCTACAAAAGCACTTTTCGCATAGAAGTGCCGGTGTGGCCGGATGTACAGCAGGGAGTGCTCGCCACCAAAAAGGTTATGAGCGGTCACAATAGCCCGGGACTGACCTCCAGTGCTCCCTCAGCGGAAAGAAACACGCGCAAGGCAATATCCACTCCGGTCACCCAAGACGAGCAGTTGGAAATGCCCAAGACCACTGTGGACCCTGAGGGCGACGAAGAAGAGGTTGAAGATGATACCTATGTGCCACCGGAGAAGGCTGCTTCTCTTTTCGGCAAAGCCTCCTGCTCAGAGCAAAGGACACCTACTCTGCGCGAAGTATTGGTAATAAATACGAAATTATCTCCAAGTGGCTCCTCACGGGTCTGGCAGTAGTCCTCTCACGGCCTAACTGGCACATTCTCCTGCCGTATGCTCTTCCTCGGCAGAATGCCATCATGGCCGCAGAGTGGCAGCACATTGTCACGTGGTTCAGTCATCCGAGGTATATTCAGGACACGGACACCGTCAACGCAGCACGCTCGTGGGCGGGGGTTGACAACTTCTACCCTACCATCGATCAAACAAACCCCATAAGAGCTGCCCAGGAAGAAGCAATTTTTGCAATAGCCGCTTAGCGTAAGTACCAGATGGGTAGCGTGGGCAGAAATGAAGCAAAGCACTACTGTAGCGATGATGAATTTGCCGGCGCCTGCCCTTGTCCCCTCAAGCTTATCACCATGGCAGGCAATGAAATCCAAGTGATAGTCCCAGTAAGCATTTACCATAATTGGGAAATGCTTGAAGACTATCTGGTGATGCATTTATCCAACAACTTTGGCCTGAATACCTTTGGCTGTGAGTTAACGCTCCTGGCAGTGGAAACTCTCCACCCACTTGACAACTACAGGACCAACAGGTGAACTCCGCCACTGTGAGTGCTAGGAACCTGCCCCCTGCTACTCACCAACGCGAGAGTGACAGGGGGGGAAGCAACAAAGTGTCTAACACCTCCAAGCTTGCCTTACAGGCTGGCACCTGTGTGTTGGTCCTGTGAGCGCCACCACGGTTTGCCCGTCAAACTTGCTAGCCTGAGTAGCTAGACAGCGCCCAGGCTGCTACCCGTGTAGCGGCACTGGATGGGTATAGTGTACAGATATAGGAAACGGTGTTTCACCCTGTTTCACCCATTTTCGTGTAGTTGATGGGGCTTTGCGTGTGCTGGCCGACCTTGCCTGGCCACGGCAAAGAATGGTTACAATGTGATTGCTGGCTGAACTTTGGAGGGAATGCAACGCTCTTTCGCTGTCAATTGGGAGTGTCTCTCGCATTACTCCCGTTGTCAAACCGTTTTGGAGCTGGTGCGGGGTCGACACTCTCCTTTTGCCTCCTCCCCCCTTGGCGGGAGGACTGGGACTTGCCACTTGACACACTGGTGTCTCTCAAGTGCATTGCAAGTGCATTGCAAGTACACAATTTGTCCTCGCCTCCAACCAATGGATGAAGACTTGCCTCCTGTCTCTGTTCGAGATAGTTTCGATATCTTCGAAATCTATTGAAAGTGCCAAGAACCAAGCACAAACTAAGCAAGTCCGAATCAGCCTGTTGATGGACAAGATGTACTGAGAGTGGAGCTGAATTCATTGCCCCTGTCTCACCTTTTCTCATACGGCTACCATAGCCACACGAGTTGCGCAACAGGTTGCTTCCCCCCTCTTTTGTTTTGCGTTTTGGGGTTGTTTTGGTGTTTGGGTGCTGGTTTGCCTTGGCTGGTTTGCAACCTGTATGGTAACTCCCTCTTAACTCGACCAAGGTGACTTGCGCAGAACCTGCACACATAGCGCCTCGACTCGTGCAAAAAAACCTGCCACGAGGACAGCCAGCGGCACCATCGGCGACAACGCGCGCCGCAGCCCCTTCTGGAGGCTCTGGATACTGCGCCTGCGACAACGCGCGCCGCAGCCCCTTCTGGAGGCTCTGGATACTGCGCCTCCCACGCGGAAGGCAGCCAGCGGCACCAGCGGCGACAACGCGCGCAGAGCCTCCAGAAGGGGCTGCGGCGCGCCTTGTCGCCGCTTCGGCTCTGGCAGTCCTGATGAGATACGAGCTCGGTTTGTTCGGTTTGCGGGTTTTGGTGTTGTTTTTGGTGTTTTGTCGCTTGGTTTTGTTGGTTTGGGCCTTGTTCTTTTCCTGGCTCGTATCTTCTCAGTAACCCTATTTAATTCAATCTAGGTGACTTGTGCCTCTCGGCACACACAGCGCCTCCACCTGTGCAAAAGAAGGGGCTGCGGCGCGCGTTGTCGCCGCTGGTGCCGCTAGTCTCCCACTCACCATCATCCTCTTCACATCTACAAGCACCACCCTCACACACATACAGCTTCACATCATCCTCTTCACCTCCCCCACTCACATCATCTCAACAGATCACCATCCACGCTAACACTATCAGCTTCTCCAAGCGTGTGCATCTTCACACACTCCTGATGCAAATGAGCATCTTCACACACTCCTCATGCAAATGAGCATCTTGGAGGGTCTGGCTTCACGTGGTTTGACTTCGCACTCACATATTTTTGTTCTTCACTTACTTTGATGTTTGAATCAGATGTTGCTTTGACACATCCGAGACATGCCAAGCAGTTGTTGCAGTAGTATATGCAGCCGATTGTGTAGTTTCAATTTTGACTGGTGTAGCGTGGAATTTCGCGAAGAGCACTTCTACTTTGCAGGTCCGGGCCTCAATCTGTTTGAATGATTTTGGTGGGAACCCTTTGAGAAGAACTTCGAAAAGAACTTCGAATTTCCGAGCTGTACATATGCACAAGAGTGACAGCTAGAAGCGATGTCATGTAGTCTGTCCAAATATCATGACAAAGAAACTTGTTCAGGTCTGTTTGCGGACCAGTCATCGCGCCATGGTCTCAACCTTTTTGCACGATTTTGAAGGTAAGTCGATGTGACGAGCGTCGGTACATTTCCGAGCCTATACATACACAGGGGTGTTTTGGTCTGTCGAGCGTTCATCACAAAGAAGAATGTTGTTCAGGTCTGGCTGCAGACAAGTCACTGCGGCATGTTTTGATAGCATGACGGAAAGAGACTGATTGGGTTGTGGTGTACGGGACACGGCCAGACTCAGCAAGACTCACTCAAAGTGCAGGGACAGAGCGAGAGTGACCGTTTGAATGTGTGGCCTTAGACGGCTTACAGCGACGCAATTCACTGCAGTCAAGGACGTACAACAGACTTCAGTCAAGCTCAGTCTGGTTAGATCTTAGCTTGTATGTGTTGTGGAACTTGCATGCTAAGTAGCGACGCAACCACAGCTTCGACGCAGCCGCAGCATGCAGTGTTACGAGCAAGCATACTACGAGAATAGTTTGTTGTGGCATTTTGTTATCGGGTTCCGGAGGGAAGTCGACGTGACGAACTTTTCGGGACATATACAGTCAAGGAATGAGATTACACATATAGCAGATAATATCACGCATATGGAGGAAAATCTGAAATCTAACCAACATCTGTTCAGGATAGAGTCCGGCATACATCGATTATCTATGTCTATACACCTTTTGGTTGCAAACCGCACGTAGCAGAGCCATGGGTGTGGAAATTCGTGGCTCTGTTTATCGGGCACGGATTCAAGGTGCCGGCAGGAGACATGTGGGTCCATCGCGACAGCAGCTGGCAGCGGCCGAAGCAGATCAGCGACAGCTGGAAGCTGCGCGCAGTGCAGGCGCTGACATTGAAGCAGTCATCAGGCAGTTGATTGCGTCCACGGAATGGGACGCCAGAGAATCCCGGCTGGAAGAGTGCGTCGAAAAGTTCCAGGATCGTTTTCGTGCGCGTTTCAAAAAGCAAGGACATACATACTTTGGACCCCTGCGAAGTTGCAGACCTGAAGCATTGGAGGATGCCAAGACTTTGCTGGCAGCTGCTGACATTTCCATTCCAGCATTGCAAGCTGCGGAAACGAGATTGAAGGGGGAGAGCGGGCTGTCAGAAATGTCTTTGGAGAAGGCAGTGCTTGAAGCCATGTCGTAGTTCCACCTCGGACATGGAAGGGGTTTCCAGGGCATTGAAGACGCGGATGCGTCGTGTGACAAAGGGTTCTGAACAAGAGGTGCTGTTCGATGCGGCAAAGCTGCTAGTACAGGATCACCTAGAGATGGAGCAGTTTGCTCAGCAAGCTTCTGCGGAATGGTTGTGGGAGAAAGGTGTGCATCTGAGGCTGGACTACGGCAGTCGCCCTCGTGACACTTTTGGGTTGCAAGATCGGTTTTGGCAGACTGGCCTGCGAAATCTGGGGAACTCGTGCTATTTGAACGCTGTTGTTCAGTGCATGGTCGCGTGTCAGCCTCTGCGCAGGGATTTGTTGCAAACACTGCGGAAAGGACAGTTGCGGACATGCGTGGAAGAACTGACGCAACGGCTGCGGAGCGAGAAGTACGATTGCATCGCTCCGTATGCTCTACTAAATCAGATCTATTTGACCAATACCGTAAAATTTCCACCTGCAAAATCGGCAGATTGCAGTGACTGCCTTGAAATCCTGCTTGAGACTTGCATCAGTGACTGCGGGTTATATGTGAGCAGTCCGGAAGCCACAGGCAGAGGGGAGAGGGGGATGGACACGGGATATGTCTGACGAGTGAACTGCACGTGAGAATAAAGACACTTCGTCGTTTAAGAGTGTATTATGTTTGCTTGTTGAGAAGTGAACTGCACGTGTGAATAAAGACACTTCGTCGTTTAAGAGCGTATTATGTTTCCTTGTTGAGACATGGTGGTGCAATCCTCGTGGCAGGTGGTATCGAACACGCTGAGGGTTTGTACATGATGACCAGCATGCCGATGGATGTGGATCATCGGGCAATCACTGTGGAAGAGGTGATGCGGGCCAACTTTCCACAGGGCTGGCCCAACGCGGATGCCGTCATTCTGCAACTGGATGGCAATCGGGAGGGCGCTTCGATCGATTGGACGCAGCTACTGGCTCAGTCTGGAAAAGAGGCCGCGGGCAAATATGACGAAACCAGATGTGGTGTTAAGGTTCGTTGCAGTGTGTCACCGCTCGTGGCACGCTTGTGGATCTGTGCTTTTGAACCGATGCCGTCGCTTTCAGAACCGTTCTAATGGCCACTTCCGCCCACTTCGCTCGCTCAGTATTAGCTCATCCACCGAATCATGGAATATGTTTTTTGAAACAAGCTACTAGCAACAAGTGCATCGCTACTAGGAACAAGTGCCTTACTAGTGCATTGCTATTAGAAACAAGTGCCACCGAATCATTTATGACTTTGTTTTTTCGCTTGTCGGACCCTCACTTGCGGACGCAATGTGTTGTCACCCTGTCGGACGGATTCCTGCTTTGTCTGTGCGTGATCCTAGGAGTCAGGGGGAATTGTAAATCCTGTGCCCACTTCGCCAGGAGATCACTGAGAAGTGGTGCCAAGCAAAGGTCCCACCCGCAGAAGACGAATGGAAAACAGGAAGAAACACAAATTGAAAGGAAGGTGTAACGGGGTCTGTAACCCTTCTGATGTGTGTCGTTGCAGTTGCACCTTGCAAGATGACCGGTGGGGACTGAAGAAACAGTTTCAGAAACCCAACACTTTTTGCCAACTAGCCTTTCAGACATCGATGTCAGGGTTCTGAAGTTTGAACATGTCAGGGTTCTGATGTCAGTTCAGTTCGCGTATAGTATAGTTGATGTTTTTTGTGGCGCTGAACAGTTTCAAGACAGTTTAAAGTTTAGACGCTAAATTGCCTCGTGTGTATCCTTGGAGTCACAGGGAATCCTTTGGTTTGAAATTTGCTAATGTTTTGAAGCAGGGGCGCTGAGCGCTCCTTGGCAACGAAGCTATGCCTTGGAGTGGGAAGCGCGGATTGATCACCCGAGTGTGTACTTGCAATTTTAACAGGTGTGACGTTCTGTAACTACCTCCTCCTCCACATGAAATTCTCAGGAATATGGTTACCTAGGTTGCTGTGTGGCGAATGGCTTTCAATTCTGTACGCATTGTCTTGTGTGTGTTTGTGTTTTCATCTTCTTTTTGGTGGGTTCTCTTTGCCACAGTTTTTCTTCGCATTCAGCGATGTTTACATGGTCATTGTTTGACCGTCTGACGAGAATCCCTACATGTTTTCTTAAACATTTACGCGCAGGGCAGCCAACAAGGTCCGTGTTTTTGAGAACTTCCTTGGATCCCCGAAATTTGAAAGAGAAATTCACTGAGATGCAGGAACATCTCCAGGTTCTCAGTCAAGTTGTTTTTGGCACTTGCGCCGTGCGCAGGTTCAAGACGTGGTGGTTGCAGTGCCCTCCTCGTTTTGCGACGTGCAGCGGCAGGCAAGACGTCCGTTGGACGCGTCCCAAAACGTTTCAATATTTTTCATGGTCCATACAGTTGCATCATTTTCCGTTTCCTTTTGGGGCAAAGGGACCGTTTTATACTTTTCATATCCTTTGATGTCTATTAACGGAGACCTGAACATACGTTGAAACGCTTGTGACATCAATGTGGCACTTGATGCATGACCAGGACACCTCCCGCTTTTCAACCCTGATTTTGCGTTTCACGAAAAAGGAGATTTGGTCAGCCGATTCATGATCAAGCTGTCTAGAAACCAGTAGATTGAGCCCCAGAGATGCCTTCATTGAACATTTTCTTGACGAATGTGTGTTCAACATTCCTGACATGTTCAACAGATGGTCTTCTCAGAGGGAATGCTTTGCGTTTCCGCATCAAAACAGAATGGAGCTTCAACGTCAAGAGATGCGCAGCGGCTCTGTGTTTTGCATCAAATCACAATCGACAAGACACCTTTGTGCAAACACAATTGGATTTCTGAGCACTCTGCAAACATGGTAGCAGAGCAAGGATCGATGCTTGACAAGCCATTAAATGCAACCATACTGTGCTTCCAGCCGTGGTAGCGGCGCATTTGACTTATTTAGCGTCAACATGGAAGTTTCCCAACCAAATCCCACAAACCCTCAGTTTAAACGTGCGCAAAGCTCCCAAAGCAAAGATGAACAAAAAACCGGAACTGCGCCTGGAGAGGCGGCCGAGACATGATCTGCTTTTTGGTTCCGGCGCACGCTGAAGACGCAGGAATCAAGTGCGGGCTGGACGATGAGGGTGAGTTCTGGCGTGTCAAGGGTGCGCTGTGGGGTGACTGTGGCGACTTGCCCAGTAATTGCTGCGTTGGATTGCCTGTAGAGTCCTGAGTCAGCTGCCATGCACTTGGCGCAGATGCTGAGAACTGCGTCGATGAGTCGTGTTTGAGGCGCGTGCGCTGTTGAAAAAGTGAACAAGGTTGTCGTTCACGGTGTGAGTCTCTGTTGTGGGAGCATCAGAAAACGCAAAATGCTCAAACAACGGAAATCGAAGTGGGAGTTATGGGAAAGAGGTTTGGCGCAACTGAGCGAAGGTGAGAATTCTCAGGTGCAGAGAAAAAGATGCTGTCAGGTGCAGACGTTTTGCGAGCCGAAGGTAAGAACTTAGAAGAAGGAAGGCGTTAGCAGACTGCGTTTTCCAAGGTAGACCTTTTGTGAAAAGAACGATACAATTTAGATGCAGGTGTCGGGGGAAGGCGCAGATCGCTTTCGGATCCGCGTCCCGTCCATCAAAGCGCTTTCGGAAATTGAATGGAAGTATAAGTGGAGGATCCGAGGATCCATGGAGTTGCGAAAGTGAGCATCAAAGGGCAAGGGAGTTCTGATGTGAGGGTGTGTATAGGAAGTCCCAGAGAAGGTATTTTTTTTGCAAACGAGAAACCCGAAACAAATGCCCTTTGAACAGCGGTTCGTCGCAACGTTGAAGATATGTTGAGCAAACAGCATCTTCAGAGTTTGATTTGCTTGCGTATGTGTGGTGGTTATTGGTAGATGAGTCTGGGAGGAAGCAGGCTGACAACCCACCTTAGCTGCTTGCCCAATGCATGGCTGAAGGCCACTTCCGAGAATTTCTGGGCTTGGGCGGTCAAACTTTGTCAAGAGCCTAGGACCAGTGCACGGAACAAAGACACGCCCCAAACCTCAGAGCATGTCGCGTGATCTTCGCTAAAGGCATGAAGCCAAAACACGAAAAGCGCAGACACGTTGCTGGTGTTTCGCAAAACTGCTCTCCGCCCTACTAGCATTTTTCCTCCGTCCTACTAGCGCAATGGCCTCGAACCCAACAGCGATGCCCTCCAAGCGGATAGCGCTACCCTCCAACCTATGCTCGGGTCCTGTGTGGTGGCAGCCGCTCACCGCTGGCAGTTGGCGACTTTCCTTCCCCCCCGGCCAACGGGGCCCAAGAGGGTAGGTGTCGGTCGAGGGAAAGTGGTGGTGGTGGCGGTGGTGGTGGTGGTGGTTGGAACGGGGTTTAGTTAGCTAGTATTCTCTAGTTGTACTTTTGCACTTTGTTAAGTGCACACTTGCTTACAAATTCTTGTTTTTCCATGCTCTTCCTTTTTGTTGTTTCTAGCAGATTCCCCTTTCTTAACTCTTTTCTCTTTTCGGTTCTAACTCATTTGTACCTTTTTTGCATTTTTTCTGACAGGTCCCTTTTTCCTGTGCCTCTTCTCTTTGCTGTCTTTGCTCATGTTTTTAGAAGTTTTTTTGCTATTTTTCGATCAGATTCCTTTTTGCTGTTGTAAACAGATTCATTTTTTCTCTGTTCCAACCATCTTGAAAGGGGGTAGTTGTTCGTCCTTAGTTTCGCTCTTCTCTTTCTTTTTTTCTTCTCTGGCTTTGTTCTCTTGTTTTTTCTATTTCTTTCAACATTGTTGCCTCCCAACTCCAAAGCAAAACGTCTAAGTAGATGCCCTCTTTCATTGCAGTTTGCACGTCTGAAGTATGTCATGAAAAGCAACGCGCAGAAAAATGAAACACTTTGGAAGCGAACCAACTGCGCCTCGCGAAGCAAACAGCGACAAATGATTTGCCTCGGTCGGCGAAGAGCGGAAGAGCCTCTCGCTGTGCAGGCTCTTCTCGATGCAGCTCACATCGCCGGGCTGAACATTCTGAGGATCATGAATGAACACACCGCTCGAACCTGGTACAAACAGATGCAAAAGACTTGCAAAATGCAAAAGCTGCACTTTCTTCACAGATTGGGCGTCTACTTCGAGGCCACAGCTCTAGCTTATGGCATCTACCGCTCCAATGATTTCGACCCGGAAAAACCCATGACTGTGGCGTTCTTCAGCTGCACATAAAGGGCCGTTGGTGAAACGTAGTGAGACCCACATGGGTGGCACTACCTGTACGACCAGGTTGTACCCTTTTTGGCCACAGCCAGGTTTTGTTCCATGGGCCACTCCATTTTTTCAGTGAGCATCGTCCAGTTTGCCACTTCGCTGCAAATTCGAGCTTCACACATGCCGAGTCGAGTTGGTCATGCTTTGGCTTGATATGGTCCAGTTCTCTGGAATGGTTCATTCGGGTTTATCTGGTTTCCTGATGCCTTTTTTGTATGTTTTCTTTTTCAGAATTCTGTCCGGCATGAAGGGTGCGTAGAAAATTGCGCGTGCTCAGCGAGACTTCCGACAAAGCCCCGCACTGAGGACTCCGAGACAGAATAAATATAAAATTAACAAAGAGGAAGCGACAAGAAAATCTAGCAATGGTTTCCAACGGCCTCCAACCTAATAGCGATGGCCTCCAACCTACTAGCAATGACCTCTTCCTGCACCGTTCGTGTGAAGTTTGCTCTGTTGTCGTCCTTCACGGTGGCAATTTCTCCATCGAGAATCCAGAGTTCAGCCTCATTTGGCAGACGCCGGCCATGCGGCAGCTCACACAACTTGCTCGTGCTTTCATGGTCGATCTGGGCCAGTGCTATTTTGGAGCGCCATCCGTGAAGCCTACTCGACTGTTGGTCTCACACCAGGCGTTCCATACACTGTGTCATCGGTGTCCCAAAACACATCAGCACGTCCAGCTCAAAGGTAAAGTTTTGTCAGATTTCTTTGGACGATGGGTCTATCGCACCAAGCTTGCTCAGGTGTACCCGCAGCCTCTTTGCGAAGCACTGATCCAAGTTGTCGCTCGGATTTGGCCAGATGATGCAGTTCAGTTTTCACAGAGCTTTCTGCTTGCTTCTGAAAAGAGAAAAAGGCCGCTCGGGCAACCACTTCGATGGTAAGTTCATCGTCAAGCTCTTTCAGCTCTCAAAGCGGAGGCGGCTGGTTATCAACTCAAACGCGGTGCTCGCAAACCGTTGTTGGACACTGAGACCGAGCCGGGGGTTGCGATCGCATGGGCCTTGTCAGTCCCTCACCCTCTTTGTGTCGAGGTGGACCTGGATCCGCTCGCTTCAGACCTTCCGGGTGTGGTATCTCGGCGCTTGCTCGCATTGCAGTTTTGGGAAGCACGGGCAGCAGCCTTGCTGCCTTCTTCAGAAGCTCTCATGCGCTCTATCGAAGATCCTGCACTGAGACGTCTCCTTCGAGGCACTACGGATGATCAGCCATGCCAGCTTGGCACTTGTTGCCATCTTGCGCTCTAGTACGAGATGCTCGAGGCCTGCCAGTCGGTCGACGCCTTCGCGCCAGATCTTCTGCTCCATGGTTTCCCGATTGTTGGGCCAATCGCCCGCTCGAGGCGTTGGCCAGTACCGTGTACCTGTTCAGGCAGCTCTGGACAGGGCCTGGGACTTGCGCAAGAAGATCGTCAATCCTCCAGAAAATCTGGGATGCCACAATCGAGGATGTTGAGGAGGGCTCCACTCTTGGACCGTTCACTCACCCTGAGCAGGTGTCTGAGCTCCTTCGATGTGAGGACTGGATCCCGACTCAAAGATTCGAGGTCGTCCTAAAGAACAAAGTTTGCGGCTGCGACAGCGCCACAACAAACTTGATCAACCAGATCACCATCATCACGGAGAAGCTGCAACTGCCATCGACAGATACCAATGTAGCAGCTCTGAGAAGACTGCGTTCGGCAATGCCAGGGGCGAACTTCGCTGGTTGGGTGCTAGATGAAAGAAAAGCCTATCGGCCAGACCTGATCACAGAAAGTTCAGTGTGATTTGCCTGAAGTGCCCAGTCTCGCTCGAGCCGGCTTTCTTTGTGATGGTTGGCCACTCAGTTGGTTTGGTCTCAGCCGTCTACAACTACAACAGGAGATCGGCAGCGATCAATGAAATCCTGATGTCGTTGTTCAACTTTTAGTGGCTTTCAACTTCTACGATGACAAGTATGGATTTGAGCCGCTCGGCTCTATAGACTCAGCCTTCCTGGTGGCCCAACGTGTTCACTGGCTGCTGGGTGCGTCGTTCGATGCAAAGAAGCTTCAGCTCACGACCAAGCCAGTGATCCTTGGAGTCACCTACAACTTGGAGGACTGGGTTCTGGAGATTAAAGCCAATCGCCGCGCTGAGCTCATTGAGGAGATCGAGAGATTTCTCAGCTCCGGCGTTCTAGAACCTGGTCAGGCAGGCAAGTTGAAAGGAAAATTAATGTTTGGGGCAAGCCAACTTTGGGGCAAAGTAGGTCGAGCGTTTCTTAGATCGATTTCCGAACGGCAGTACGCTCGCTTCCCAACCTCAGATCAGTTTGTGCTCGATCGTGCCTTGGAAGAGTCCCTTAGACAGTGGCTCAAGTTAGTACAGTCAGGACCACCTAGGACGATCGAGTTGTGCTTGTTCTTGAAAGCGGACGCTGTAATTTTCACTGACGGTTTTTCCCCTGGCCCTCGTGAAGATGATCGCCGACCCGATCGGATTGGCGGAGTCTTGTTCGACCGTCGGTTGAACGCACCTGTCCAATTCACGGCACGGGTGCCTGTCAGCCTCAAGAAGAGATGGCTGATCAGGAAGACCCAGATCATTCCGGTCGAGATGTTGGCTCCAATAGTTGCTTTTGAAACTTTTTCCGATAGGCTCTTTCGAGCAGACCTCTTCATCTTCATAGACTCGGAAGTTGTAGAGGCCGCGCTCGTCAAAGGGTATTCCAGTCGTGAAGACCTGCGCCTGTTAGTCTCTGTCTTTTGGGACCTAGTTCTTAGACTACAGGCTCGTGTTTTTATCGATCGTGTGGCTACAGATGCTAATCCAGCAGACGCGCCTCACGGGACAACCTGGAGTTGGGCAGTCGCGCAGGATGGCTGACGGCACCTGCTCAATGGCCCGGATTTGCTGTCTGTCGACTGAGTCGTTCGATGTGACCTAGGGTTGGGCCTGGGTGGTTTTTGTTCTTTCAACTAATTGGTCTCGCGAAGAGATTCTCATAAGGAGAACCCACACTTGGGCCTTTGGTTGATGGTGAACATCCAACCCTTGTGTCATTTTGATAGAGACTCAGCTCGATACTCCCATGCCTTCGTCGAGCTTGAAAAGGCTCGCGTGCTAGCTCAGCTAAACTGAACAAACGAAGACTCGATCGAGTGTTGCTGTGCTCTGAAGTGGGTCTCATGAGTTGGTTTGGTAGGCCTGGCCATGAGGGGCACTTCATTCACAGCTGTTCAGTTTACGTTTTATTATTGAACTTATTCAATCTGTGGCCATTTGGCAAGACTGCCGCTCGAGCCGCCAGGCCAGATTGAAGCTCCCAACCCAACCCGCCCTGGAGTATGACACTCTGGGGCGGCCAGGCTAGGCGCGTGGCTGCGAGTGTGAGTGGTCAGTTCTTTGAAAGGATCAGCTGAAATGTTGCTCCTTGAAGTTTGGGTGGTTTTTGTTCTTTCAACTAATCGGTCTCGCGAAGAGATTCTCATGAGGAGAACCCACACTTGGGTCTTTGGTTGATGGTGAACATCCAACCCGTGTGTCATTTTGATAGAGACTCAGCTCGATACTCCCATGCCTTCGTCGAGCTTGAAAAGGCTCGCGTGCTAGCTCAGCTAAACTGAACAAACGAAGACTCGATCGAGTGTTGCTGTGCTCTGAAGTGAGGCTTTTGGATGGAGATTTCTATTAAGAAACTTGAGATTTCCATTGAGATTTGATGCTTTTGGAGGCTTTTGGATGGAGATTTCCATTAAACATTTGAAGATTTCCATTGAGATTTGATGCTTTTGGAGGCTTTTGGATGGAGATTTCTATTAAACATTTGGAGATTTCCATTGAGATTGAATGATTTTGCAGGTCTTTGGATTCAGATTTCCATAGAAATTTAAACAGTTAGTTCTATTTCCATGATTCATTCCCTTTTATTGTAATTAATATTCCAGATGTCTTCAAAGTTAGGAATTCTTTTTTCCTTTTGATTTAATATTGCCAGAGTAGCTCCAGAGGTAGCTAGCTAAGGATTCCTTATTTAATTATCAACTGATTGATTTTCTTATACATTATTTTGGAGGCCTGGTTGTTGAGGGGGGGGGGTTATAATCAAGGGACCACATTAATTGTAATAATATTTGGATTGAAGAGTACCCCTGTAATAACAAAAAGGAATTGGAAACAAGAGAAGGATATTACATTGAGAACACTAAATGTATCAACAAAATTATTGTTGGAAGAACACCGGAAAGGTATAGAAAGGAAAGCAAACAAAGAAAAAAGGAAACAGACAAAATCTATAGAGAAAATACTACAGTCAAATTGAAGGCAAAAAGAGAAGAAAAGAAAGGTTACTCCACTGAATACAATAAAAGTCGGAAAGAAAACAATGAAGAACATATAAGTGAATACAACAAACAACACAGAGACAACAACAAGGAAAAATAGCAGAAAAACTGTGTGTGATCACTGTGGTTCAACTGTCAAAAAATAGGACCTTAAAACACATTTAACAAACAAAAAATGTCAATCATTTACAAGTAGTAGCAGTTCATGACGGTTGTATTTTTTGCTTAGTCCATCCAGTTTATAATAGGTATTATTCAGCATGTCTCGGCCCTTGAGTATTACGTTATATTTTCTATCAGTCCATTGACTTTTTGTTTCTTTTCTTGAAGTGTAGTTGCCTTTGCCTTTATCAAAAACTTTAACATAATCTCCCTCCCTAATGCTTGGGTATTTCCTATTGTGTTGTTTTTTAAAACAAGATTAGACTTTACTTCAAGCGCATTTTTATGGTCGTGCGTTTTGTTTGGGCTCATTTTAGTTGAACTATGAACTTGAGTATTGTATCTATTTAGTGATGGTTTTAACATATCTACCCAAGTCTTATTTTTATTTGCTCTTAGCCTGATTAGCGTGTAATTTTGTTATTATGTGCTCTATCCCTTCTCCTTGAACATAGGCGTGTAATTTCTTACTGTTTAATGCTCCTTCGTCATCAGAATAGACTGATAATGGCTGACCTAATACCTTGAAGCACTCCATTACAGCATCATAAACATCATCAGTGTCGTTACTTTCCATTGGCACTATATGACATTTTTTACTGAAAATGTCTTTACATACCAAGCCAAAGGTAGGTTGATTGTTTATTTCATTTTTAACATCCCTCAACAGACTTGTCATTATCATCAAATCAATTTGAAATTCATATTTAGGATAAGGGGCAGTATAAGAATTGTAGTTCTTGTAGTTTCTTGTTTGTTTGTTTGGTTGAGATTTCATCCACTGTGAAACCATATCCAAAGTTATGCCTACATCGACTTTCCTAGCCTTTTCGTACAAGTCCCTCACAGAACCGAAGCCCTCCTCCACGTCGTATTTTTTCCAATACCTTTTATTTTTCCAATCTCGTCATTAAAAATACTTAGATTATAATTTTATGATATTTTCTTGTATCATAAAATCCTAATGAACTTACACTAAGCACCTTTGGCACTTTTTGGTTTTTCTTATGCTTTGCCAAGTTTGACCTGCAGCTCATGGCAGAGCCGCATTTATCGCATACACACGGTTGTTTCGTTTTATCTTGGTAATATTTTTTGAAATGCTTTTCGTCGTTCGGTTTTCTGTTGTAGTGTCCGTCGTCCTGCTTGGACTGATGAAATTGCTTCATAGCTTTCTTCCGATGAAGAAACCGTTTCGCTGTCAGTCAGCTCTTTGCTTCCAAAACCGTTCCAAATAAAGTCAAAGGTTTCATTCGTCATCGGGATTTCAACTCCACTACTTACAAGGTAACAAGGCATACTGCAAATATAGTTGTTGAAGTATTTTCATCCTCAATAGGAACTGTGTATATCAGTTTGCGCTTCCCTAACACATACCCCAAAACAGTTTCGACATCAAATTTTTTAGGTTCGAGCAGTTTACCCTTCCAACTTCCTACCGGTTGACATATTTTTAGATACACCCAGTTTTCAATTCCTAAATCCAAACCCAAATGCTTAGCGTTCAAAACAGTGAGACTTGAGCTTTGTCCCAAATCAATCAAAAAAGGAGCCTGTTTTTCTTGAAATCCGTGGCTGATTTTCCCCAAGTGGGTGGCTGATTTTCCCAAAGTCGGTGGCTGACTTTCCCAAAATCGGTGGCATTTTCTTAAAGACGGAACCAGGTTCTATCCGTATAGCCTTTCTGCACAACAGAGGCAGGTTTTTCTCATTTCCGCGGCGAGGTGATGCTTCTCACGAACCAAACTGTCCTCAAATCAAATATGGTTTTACCACCATCGGCGGCATTTTCCCCAACAACCTTAAACCCAATTTTGAATACATCAACCTCTTCTTGTTTCAGGCAGGATAATATGACATTTTGTGTTTCTTCTTCCTGTGAGTGCGCTTGCTCTTTGTCATGCTTGCTGAGATTTGGTTAGCGTCACCTGTTTCGCACTTGCGTGCTTCCATGCTCTTCCGCTGGTGTTTTCTTTCTGTGCTGTCCAGATTGGATGACAAATTTGAGCCACGGGAACGAGATAGAGCACCTTGTCAAACTTCATGCATGATGGAATTGGGAAGCACTCTGGTTCAGACAGGATTTTGGACTAGAACAAACCTTTCAAGCTCAGGAGAGTTGATACATTGAGTGTCAACCATGTTTTTGTCACCTCTGTCCTAGAAAAGTTTAAGGGTAGGAACATTCCTTTTCGAAGCCATGGCCCGCCAACGAGCTGGTCAATCACGCTTCAAACTGTTAGTTGCTATTGTGATTGTCGTGCTGTGCTTCTTGCACCTGCCAATCAACGGCTCGCAAACTCTAGCAGTACCAGGTTCAGGCAGAGAAACTACTAGAGCAAGCCTAGAGAAGTTGACAGTGAGAAAACTGAAGACAAAGCTGCGCGAGAAGGGTTTGAAGGTGTCAGGGCGAAAAGCAGACCTTGTGGAGCGGCTGGTGAAATACACGGCAATGGAGTCAATGGAGATAAAGAGGGTGAGAAGTGGCAAACGTAAGATTCCACATCCACTGAAACTCGCTGACCCTGCTACCGATGTCTTCATCCCTTTGGACGAAACAGTTCAACAGCTTGAAGCTCTGTTGCAAAAGAAGAGGGTTGTTTTTCTTCGTGCTGGTGTGGCTAGCGGCAAGTCTACATTGGCGCATTATCTTTGTAGAGAGCACCCGTTTAAGTATTTGCAAGTCTATCCTCCTGCTTTTGATAGTTTGACCTCTCAGCACTGGCAGATACAGTTCATGGCAGCTTTGGAGAACGAGCCTTCCGCTCCTGATGTAGCGAAACGAAGCATGGAAGATGCAGTCAAATATGTACATGACAATGATCGGGTGCTGGTCTTTGATGAGTGCCACTTGCTCTTCAGTTGTCCGGACTTCTTAAACATGTTCTTGAAACCTGGACACCTATGGCAGCCTCCCATGATGTTGTTGCTATCAGCTGCATCTGAAGCTGTGGACATGCATGGAGCTATCTCACGAACACCTGCGGAAATTACTGCAAAGTTCATCTGGACCCCCCCAATGCCAGATGCCAAAGCTCTTGTTAATCAACTTGCCCAGGCTGATGTGTATTTGTCTCAAGATGCGATTGAGTTCTTTCTGACCTTTTGTTGTGGACACAGAGGCCTCTTCATAAGAAGCATGGAATGGGTGCAGGAGAAGCAGAGCGCAGAGCAGAGGAACAGCACTCCGTGGAATTTGACTCGCGCCCTTGGCGAGGCTAGCCAAGCATGGGACACAGAGAATTGGATTTACGCCCCAGATGATAGCTTGATGGGGAAACTTCAGACCATTCGAGCCATTCGTGTGAATGGGTATTTTGCAAGCTTGGAGAACATACCAGAACAATTCGTGAAAATCTTGTGCGAGGGTCCAACTGACGATATCGACATACCTGTCCGCCGCATGCTCGCAATTCATGGTTTCGTACTTCCTACTCTGCGAGACAACATGGGGGCGGAGCAAAATGAGTTTCAGGAACTGGACTGGGCATGTCCCGGGGCAAAGTATGGTGTCGCCAATTACCTGATGGCTTCCTATTACCGCCAAGCGCTTGCAAAAAAGCGGCAGCTGACAGTGGAGATAGACACACACCCAGCTAGTTGCATAGATTTTCTTTTGCGAGCGCTGCCCTCCTTGCTTTTTGCGGAAGTGGTGGCCATCAGTGTGAAAGACCACGGCCAGGCAGTTTTTCATTCTGATATTTCAGGAGAAGAGCTCCCATTTGAGGTTCATTACACCTTTGCTTTAATTCGCGTGTTGAAGCGCTTGGGATTTCGAACCGTAAGTAGTTTGGAGAGCCCACCTGATGGGAAGGCTTACATCTATTATACAACGCAGGACTGTTCAGCTTTCGCCATTGAAGCGGTCGTGGCTGCTCGCGGACGAGCTGCGATTGAAGAACATCGAAAACGCTTTAAGAATGTGTCGAAGACAAACTACGCAAATGCCAAGCACAAGTGTTTGCTAATCATTGGAAGGAAGGGCCACCAATTGAGAAAACTTGTGCAAGACACGTGGGGTGGTTTAGCGGGTATAGAGATTGTTGGACTTGCTGCCAATTCAGCACACACCGGCTACCATGTCTATGTCAAGCAGCAAGAGCAGCAAGGTAAGGAAGTCTTGGACTTCTACATCCCATGCGATGGAGTTGCAAGGAGCTTTTCCTTCAAGGATGAAGAACCATTCTTTGAGATCAGTTCTGCCCAGAAGTTCAAATCCATTCAGCCAGGCTGGATTTCTCTTGAGCATTCAAATAGATTCAAACTCACAGGTCTGGGTTTCGTCAGAACGTGTAGGCAGTAATTGGTTTTCACTGTAATGAACTGACAAGTCACATGCATTCAAAGAACATTTCAAGATAGTTTTCTAATTTGAGTTATCAATGCAAAGTTGGGGATGACCATCGCAGGTGCCACTTCCATCTCGGCATAGTTGGGATGAAGTTTCAAGGCCTCCGTCGTGGGTCTCAAAGCCTTGGTGTTGGAGGTCAACGAGAGATATTCATCCGTTAAGGGCTCCTTCCACTTCTCCAGCTCGCGTCGCACTTGTTGGAGAGGAACTGTATAGGTTTGAAGCACCGTGCTTGGTCTTGAGAAAGTGCCAACACCTGTGGTGGTTTCATCATTCATTGCTGCAATCTTAGACCACCGTGCTCCCTCCAGCACTGGATGCTGCTCCTCCAGGACCACTTCCCTTGAAAACACCATCGCTTCTAACCAATGGAGCCATTCTCCATGTTCTCGTCCCTCCTCCGCACCACAGCGATCTTGTTGAGCTCTTCACTCTATAACCTCTTCGAGGACCAATGCTCCAACAGCTCCTGGCTGTGCCATCTTTCTTGTCCGCCGAAGCTTCCACCATGCCCTGCGTGACATCTCCTGAAGTCGCCGAGACACGATTGAACACTTCCATGAGACTTGCACGTGGTCCCCCAACGTGCCCATGAAGACCTCCCTGATCGCCTGAAAGACCATGAACAGCACCTCGGCCTCCACAATCTCCGCCAGACGACAGCGGTCCCAGCAAGCCTTTTTGCCCACCATGCCCTGAAGACACCCACGAAGACCGCAATGCCTCAAGCAGTGAATCCATCATGTTCTTCTCTCTTTGTTGACCTTCTGACATCACGCCATAACCCACAGAGGTGGATGATTGAAAGCCAGTGATGGCTTGCCCCACCCATGGTTTCCTTGCCCGAGTGGCCAAGATTCACGCTCGGTCCAGAGTCTTGCATTTTCCGACATCAGGCCGTGCAAGAACGTCCGAAATGCTTCCACCCCTTCCTTCGGCGGCGACAAGGCAGAATCAGGGAGCAACTCAGGTGACTCTACTGGCAAGTCAGCTGGACGTAGAGCCCGCAAAACAGCTTCATCTTGGAACCTTTCGGACCAGAATGGATTCACCGCAGCTGGTCCTAGCACCACAGGAGGCCCACTAGGTCGCATCAACCCGTCACTAGGGCCTGCATCCTCAATGGCTTTGAGGCCACCAGATTCCGGAGTTCTCTCCGATGCTTCCTCGCTCATGAGGCCCTCTACGATACCCAAAAGTGCCTAGCGCACCCTTGGGCTCATAACCTACACAGCAAAAAGCTCTTGTTTCTCGCGCAAGCAAAGGGCTGCGGTACATAGCCCAGGTGTAATGCATGAGCCTTCACAAGACATCAAGAAAGCTGTGCATGTTTCTTCGCTCTAATGACACATGACCTGCAAAGCCCTACACTTCAACCCCACCCAGCTTTTAGCGTAGCGTCTTTCCACGCTGTTCTATCCATTTGTCTACATATCTGTCTATCGATCTATCTACCTACCTATCTATCTATCTATTCTTATCTTATCTAATCCAATCCAATCCAATCCTTTTTCCTTTCGCACTTACTGGATCCTTTGGATCCTTGGTCTGTCAAACATGCATACACAGCCAATGCAGATCATCCATGGTAATCGGGTTGAATTTCACCCGGGTCCTGCATGGCTTCCGTGCTGACGTACTGATATAGTACGTCAGGCAGTCGACTGGATGCCTTCTCGGGCCTCAAGCGGTGCACGAAGGCATGAAATGCCGCTGCAATAGCTTGGTTAAGGAGTGGAGGACAGACCTTAGCCTTGGCGGTACGAAACTTGCCGTTGTGTGTGCCGGCAAGGCCGGCATGGGCGCCCGGCCCATGTGGGCATCTTCCTCCACAACCCTTCTGTAAGACAAGCGCCCTGAAGTGCGGGAGTCTGGCAATCAAGAAGGTCGTAGGCTTCAGGGCTGGGGCTTCAAAAATGCATTGGTCGAACGATACTGCTGCTACTGCGCTAAGAGAGGCTAGTGCTTTGATCATCGGCAGCCTCCAGATGGAGGGACACGGCGTGTGGTAAAGCCATGTCGGCGTCTGCGGATGCTCTATGAAACCGCGCCCTCCAAGCCCTACACACAGCATCATCAATTCAACTGCAACTTGTAAGAGCCCTGTGCCCACTTGGACTTGTCTATGCTGTTTACGAGACAGCCAGTGGAGCCCCCATGGATGGGCTCGGTCGCGTAACGGAGGGGGACCCCCGCCCAACCATCTGGCTGCTGTCCAGGTCTCGCAAGGGGGGCCCCGATGCCAAGCACCTGTCTGGCTTGAATTCTTTCCTTCCACCACTGAACTCGCTTGGGGTCGAGCAAATCGCCCTCCTCCCTCTGAATGCATAGGTCTATGCTAAGACAAAAACACTCGATCCCATGTGTCCAGTCATGGTGCTCGATATGCCAATGCAGATCCCCACACCTACAAAATCCCGAAAACAGGTGCACAAAGACGACGGACACCACAGACACTCTTGCGTCCCAAACTGACACTGAGTCCAGGCGGTAGACGCCTAATGGCCCATCATGCTTTCCCATCATTTGGGCCTTTCGGGCTCAACTGCAGGGGCACTGGATGAAAGTCCCTGAACATGCCAAGATGTGTGTTTGCATTGATGCCAATGCCACCCTGGGTCAATCCGAGTGTGAAGGCATCTCATCGCACGCCGCACAAAAAGCTAACGGAGCAACACCCTTCTTGGAACAATGCATTCAATCGTGTGACTCGTGTTGTCCTGCTACCTTTGCCGATATCCACAAAGGCTCCACAGGCACATGGCGCCACCCACGGGGCATGTGGACAAGAATTGACCATGTGCTAGTTCGGCAATGGATGAGGCCAGCTTGTTATGCTTCATTCTGTTGGGGGGACTTTGATGGAGGTTTTGTGCACGATGACCACGTGCCAACGGTCCTTGAAATCTATAGCACTTGCGTTGCCGCGGTGCCTGTTCGATTGCGAATCGATAGAGAGTCTGCAAGGATCCCTCCAAGGTGAGAGCTTTTCAAGACGCATTGGCGGCACTGCCAGTCCCAATGTGGAACATGGACATCGATCGCCATGCTCATTGGCAAAGGCAGCAGTTGAAGCGACTTGCAGAAAGCATTTTCACCCCACATAGGGTCAACAACAAGCCTCCATGGATGTCTAACGGCGCACAAGTCTTGGTCAGCTGGAAGCGTCAAATCCTCAGTCTCGCTCGAGGCAGGGTGGACGCTGTTTGGAGCAGAGGAGTGTTGAAAAAGAAGTTAGGGCTGCGTGAGACTCGGTGACTTCAAGGCCGTTTATGCCAAGTTGAGTCAAATGGGGAGAAAGAAGAAACAGGCAGGAATTTTTCGTGAGCTGCCTATGCTTAAGGATGCCCAAGGCCAGGTCTTGCAGTCGTTTGCTGAGCAGCAGGAGCAATGGTTTCGCCAGTTTGGCGCAATCGAAGCAGCCTATGAAGTTCATGACACTCAGTTGCAAGAGGCCCATCTGCAGCAGGCAGGAGCGACTCACGTCCCTGGATTTGATGACCTCCCCACGCTAACTATGGTTCAAAGGAAGCTCCGTAGGTTGCGCGCAGGTAAAGCTCCTGGGCTTGACGGCATTCCAAATGAAGTGCTCAAAGCTGGCGGTTCCATCTTAGGTATCATGCTGCATGAGCTGATCCTCAAAGTGGCTATAGCGGCGCGAGAGCCCCTGCAGTGTTAAGAAAGGGGCTGTCACTGACCCCACAAATTACAGATCCATCTTTTTGTCAGATGGCATCGGCAAGCTCTCACACAGTTGCCTGCATGACAGTTTGAGCAACACGTACCAGGCAGTCGCAGGAGCAGCCTGCTACGGAGGAAGACCTGGAGTCAGTACTGAACACGGCCACCTATAGGTTGTCCAGTCCATACTTTCATGCGCCGCTGCCAGGTCATTGTCAGTAGGATGTGCCTTCCTTGACTTGAACGCAGCCTTTTACAGTGTCCTGCGCCAGAGCCTGTTTGGCAATGCTACTATGGATGACTCCTTAGTTCGCTTCCTCCAAATCTCTGGGATCACTAGTGAAGAACTCCATGAATGGAGACAACAAGCCAGTCAGGACTATGCGCTCCAGAAGCAGAGTCAGCAGATTCTTGGCATGACTAGAGATGCCTTTCGTTTGACCCATTTTCGGACGAGGGGCATCAGTACTGCAGCCCATACACAAAGGGGTACTCGTCCCGGAGATCCCATAGGAGACGTCTGCTTCAATTTGGTCACGCAGACGCTACTCAAAGATGTTCGCAAAGGGATGCATTCGTTAGGATTCCAGTCCTTAGAGGAGGCATTTCGTGGGGAAAACGGGCATCATGCACCGTCAGTGATGGATGTCTCTTTCTTTGACGATATAGCCATCTGCGTGCTTCACTCGGAAGCCAATCAAGTGATCCAAGCAGCTGCACAGATCGTGAGCTTACTTGCGGATGCCTGTCGTAAGAGGGGCTTGAGGGTTAATTTCAAGCCCGACAAGACGGAGCTGCTCTTAGGATTGAAAGGGCAAGGGTCGCGCCAGCTCAAGCAGCAGATACATATTACGCAGAAAAGCACTGTCCCCATTGTGCTTGAGCATGCGGTTGAGGCTGTGAGAGTTGCGCACTCGTACAAGCACCTAGGCTCGTACATGCAGTCAGACGCTACTGCAAGCAGAGATGCTCGATATAGAGTAGCCCACGCCCGTAAAGCCTGGGGGCCGTTGTTACGCCCTCTCTGGACTTCCAAGTATGTCTGTCCACAAAACAAAGTGGCAATTCTTCGGAGCCTGGTGATGTCTCGAATCCTCTACCAAGTACATACTTGGTCTTGGAACCCTGAGGGATCCTTTGACGTTTTGCAGAATGCCTTTAAGGACATGACTGCACCGCTCGTGAGGCCATACCTAGGTGGACTTGACACCTTCCTCTTTACTGCCAGCGAGTTAGCAGGATTTTTGTCCATTTTAGATCCGTGTACTCAGGCCCGCATCAACCGTCTCAAGTTCCTGGCATGGCACGTGCACTCCAACATATCCCGGAAGGGATCTGGGAATTGATCGATGCCACTGACCATGAGAAGGATTGGGCCCATTTGTGTTGCGCTGATTGTCGATGGCTTCGTACGCACTTCCCAAAAGGACGCTGGCCCGATGATACAGCCACCTTCGCGGACTGGAGGCAGTTTGTTGCTAGCACTGGTGATTGCTATTCGGTTTCATGAGAGAAACGCCCTCGCCAAAAGATGGTCTCTCAGTATGGAGCGGAACTATGCAGAGCAAGGGCTTCTTTTTAGCAGTCGAGAACAGAGGCCGGCAATTGATGCCTTCGTCTGTGATCAGTGCTCCAAAGCCTTTGCATCCAAACGAGGTTTGTACATGCACTCTACTCATGTCCATGGTTATAAACCTCAGGTTCGGTTTTGGGCCACAGGCAGCGTGTGCTTGAAATGCTCCAAAGAGTATCATTCCCGACATCGGCTTATGCAGCATCTGTGTTACTCCGACGCCTGTTTACTGCATCTGGTCGACACTTTCCCGCCCTTGAGTGATGAACAAGTGGCCGACCTGGGTCAGGCTGATCGGGTGTTCGCTGCTGAGCAAAAAGCCTTAGGACGGGGGCCGAAGAAAGCCCATTTGCCAGCTATTCGAGTGCCAGGTGTGTCCTTGCCGCCGATTGGGAGTCATGCTAGTCACAAAATACGTGCTGCATGTCAGCCTCAAGATGGGCATTCGACACCGTGGACTAAGGTAGCTGGGAGGCAAGCTTCATCAATTGGAGACCCAAGTCAGTCCACCATTGTCTCACCCCTGCGTGAGAAGCTGCATCACCCCAGTAGGGCGCATGCCCGACCACAAACACCCACATGCCAAGCGCATTATCTGCTCTGACTATCAAAAGCCTTGGACTCTTGTGCAGAACAACGATGTGAGTGTTCTGGAGTGACACCTGACCTTCACAATCCCACGCCTTTGTACGATGTAGCCACAGCTCACAACCATACAAATTGACCCCATTGTCGATTTGCGAACCTGAGCTTAGAATCTTGTAGTGTTCAGTGAAAGACACTCCTTCACGTGTGCGGCTTTCTTGCAAGCCTGCGACATGAATGCCTCTTCTATCAAACTGAACATCTAAACGGCCACTCTTGTTTCCACCCCTCCTACCGGAGGTACCAAGATCCTCCTCTTCTGCTAATGACAATGCATTGTAGGAAAGGATGCGAATATGAGTAACATGCTGTGCAGGCTCCTCCGAGTCTGGCAGATCCAGAGGGGCCGCAATTGGGGCCTGCGCTGCGCCAAGTGTGACCCGATTTTCAGCTGTTGGCGGCGTAGCGATACTCCTAGGGTTGCATTTAAGCAACATCCACCATTCACGGCCAGAAGGCTGCTCAGCTATCTGCCAAAGCCAAGACTAGTCGGGAAGCCCAACGGCATCATGCGAGAGGCAGTGTTTTGCCAAACAGTCGGCAAGCTCGTTCCAGGGATGTCCAACATGTGCTTGTACCCGAACCACTGCAAAGAGGCCCTTAGCTTTGGCAAGACGGCCCATGGTAGCTACCTGGTGCGACAGAGGTCTGTCCTCTCGAGCAGCAACCATACCGTCAATGAGCTCACAAGAATAGAGCACGTCTGGTTTAACCACAATTTGGACATCTAAGTGCAAAGCTAATGCAAAGGCCAGGGCAATATACACTGCGGCCAGTTCGGCTTCCACACTATCGCGATGGACCGCTCCTATCCACTGCGAATGCGAAGGATCAAAATGCAGGGCATCCCCACACACGCCGAGCAATAATTGCTTGAAGTGCCCATGAACCACTCCTTGCTTGGTCACTACCATGCTCCAGGCTTGTTGACCTCTAGAGGATGAGCCATCAACATAAATAACACAACTAGACCACAGCCATGCAGCTTCCCTAGCCGGAGGATCTCGGAGTGCTTTGGCCGTGGACTCATGCACTTTCATGCCTTCAGGAAGAGCAGACAGGGGGTCATTCCACAAGCAATGCACTTTCTCTTCCCACTGAGCAGGGACAGGACAAACAACCTCTCGTCCCAAGCCAGTGTCGGTCTCGAGCATGTTCCCTAAACTTAACAATGCCCTGACTTGGACTTCTGGGCATGACATGGCGAAATGTTCTTCGGGAAAGAACACTACTTCCAGCACTTGACCCCAGTGTCGGACCACAAAGTCATCACGCAGCTTAATGCTGAAATCTTTCCGGTGCTCCCATCTGGCTTGGATTTCTTTGGCAGTAGTTCCATGGGCAAAGCAATGCATGCAACATGTCTGCGAATCCTTGCGCAGGAAACAGATCGGAATTATCACCCGTGTGACATCGCAGACACAAAACCCGGTAGCCTGCCCAAAAACTCCCATGTGAATGAGAGTAAATGGTTTCACCAAGGACCGCTTGAAATGAAACACATCTGAGACAAGCGCAGGACCTGAAGGGGTATGAACCAGTTCAGGAGTTGTCTGTGGTACTTCTTGCTGCTCGGCTGTGCCTGGCCTAGGATTGCCCTGATCAATCGATGGCTCATCGAAGGCCGTAGCATGAGCAGACTGAAGCTGTAACCTTTCGGAGTCTTGCAGGAAGGCCGGAATGCCTTCTATGCCAAGCTCTTGCTGTTTGTTTCTAAAGCGCTCGGTCCATTTGCCCTGTACTGATGGGCTGGGAACGGCATACTCTGTGGACAGGCAGCTCCTACGAACAGCAGTCTGCGTGAATTCGCCAGCAAACGCCATGGTTTCCACAGAACACTCCGCGCCGACATCCGATGACAACCCAGTACAGAGGCCCTGCCAAAACTCATTCCCTTGGAAATCAGGAAGCACATGCCCCTCTACTTCGACTTCCTTACTGAAGGACACGCCGCTTTTCTTACCATTGCCAGGAGGAGGGAGCTTCTGGGCCGCAGCAAGTGCAAATGACCCGGCCCAATTGCCTCCTCTTTGGGACAGTCTAGCCGACGTCTGCAGAAGCGAATAGGCATTTGCCTGCTCATAGCTATCAACAATATTTCGGGGGAGACCAGCAGTGTCCCCGGTTTCCATTGCCTTGTGACCAGGCGTCGTCATCGCTTGAGCTGTCGTCACCTGATCGGTGCATGTGCTTTGTGAATCAGTCACTACGGGCGCAATTTCATGAAGCTCAAGATTAATCCCTGCATGGATCGGCGCCACACTACCCCATGGGAATACTTGATCTCCAATTCGAACTTCGCAAGTATTGGCCCACACACATTGGTGTCCAGTAATCAGGACATCAAAAAGCCTTTGCGCCGTGGGGAAGCGAAAGGAGCGCAGGAGATAAGAACCTTGAAAGCTCATATGCGGTGCCCATACAGTGACCATCATCCCTACGTAATCTCTCGGTCAACCGGTAACAACAAGAATACCGGATGAAACCCATGCATGGCTTGCGAACGAGGCTGTACTGGGTAGATCGTAACATCCGGACGAACTTGATGCGATGCCATTCTACAAGTAACTGATCCTTGATGGGCCTTGCTGCATCAAGCATATGCCCTTGAAACGTCATTGCCCAGCCATCACGTGTGCAACCATGAAGGCTGTTAAGATATAAGGAACAAGCGGATCAGTTGGATTGCCTACTATTCTTCTGGACGATGCTTGCATGAATGAAAGTGCAGACTCAGGCACTGGGAGCACTGCGTCAAACAAGTCATCTTCACATGGGTTCGATTGGTCGATTTGTATGACTACAGCTGCAATCCACTGCACCATGCATGTGAGAGTGATGCACTAACTTCCCATCGACATGGAAATGATGCACTCCTGTGCGGAATATCGTTGTGTCCCATGCTGCATCAGCAGTCCAGTAGTAGTAATCAATGGCGGCGTGCTCAGCTTCAACCAGCACTATTTTCTGAACCTCTGGCCGTGCCACCCCTCGAGCTCGGTACCTGATCAACTGGGGTACCTGCCTGCGAGCAAGCGGGGGAACCACCAAAATTAGTGGAGTGTGTGGCAGGAAGCGACTCCGAGCCATAAAGCAACGGCAATCAGACTGGAGATCAGACGGCGACACCGAACTCATGAGTTGACGAAATTGTTCAGAGCTGCGTAGTGCTTCGCTGGAAACACGAACCAGTAAATCTTGCAGCTTTGTATCACGCCCGGCAATAATCTGCAACCTGCACTTCACCTTCTGGGGTGCGCACATTGGCCAGGAACGGTAGAAATACTTCAATGTCATGTAGCCAATCCCTGCGCCGATGCGGGATGATCTGGTCATGAATACGGCCTTGAGCATCAATGATTTCAACTCGCTGCATGAGGTTGACTTCCTCTCCTTCTCCTTCCATCTGTTCATCAGGAGTGCGCGAGGAATCAGCTGGCCGTGGTTGGGTCTCAGACACTTCATCAATTCTTAGGATCCTGCGATCACTGAGCTCTTCATGCCCTAAAGACATGGACGACCAAGTCTCATGCGTTTGGTGACCCAAGCTTGCCCAGATCCCTCTGTTGAGGAGCCGGGATCAGCCAACTCTTGACGAGTGCGAACCCTCACGTGTAAAACGGATCCTGCCACGACTGGAACATCTTGCGCACCGGTGACAACTACCCCATCAAAGGTAAGCACATAACGGGGCAAGAAAAGTGACTCTAATTCGCAGCCATTGTTCAAGGCATCGCAACCCTCTCAACCGCATTGGCCAAGTAAACAAAGAAAATAGGGTCACCTGTGCTTTGAATATGGATCACCATCGGCACATGATCTTCTGGCAGAGCCTGCACAATGACGATGGATGGGACATTCTGGTAGATTTCCGCAACCAGCGGGAAAACACGACCAGACTCCGGTGACACAGCAGCAAGGAAACCCTCACACCAGGCACTAAAGTCGCTAATCATCGAAAACTTTACGCACCGCGCAAGGCTCGTCGCAGGCCACTGCCATCCTGATCATCGGTGGATGAAGAGCATGTTCTACAACCAAAATCAGGGGCGCATGCTGGGATCGTGCAAAAGGGGCGATCAAGAAGAGATACCCATTGGCACCTCGATTGCTGGCTTCAATTGGCGGGATGACAGTATAAAGCAGGCTGTCCTCGAGTCTTGCGCTGGCCATGAGGCTACTGACTTGCAGCGACCATGGAGTGTCTGTGGACAAACCCCAGGCAAATGAGTCACCTCTGGCTTGACGATGATGGCGAAAGATCCATCCAAGTAGTGAACAAGGGTCAACCACAAGACCTTGCTCTTGCAATTGCGCCTTAACGAGATCGCCTGGTATGCCAAGCCTGTTGTAACTCCAATTTCTGGAGCCGCACTGGAGTGACCCATGCTAACCGTTGGCTGGCACTATACTGAAGGTTTTGCAACGAATTGGATGATCTACCATCGTCAATCCTCCAGCGCACAAAGTGCTGCACGCTCGAAAATTACGTCAGTTTCTCTTGCAACCTGCCCGTCAGAGCTCATGCTGAATGGGTCTACTAGATTGTCTTCATCGCCCTCTTCAGCCATGGCGCTATGCGAAGCACAACGACTGGCATGATTGGGAACCATTGCAGTCTGGCAAACTTCGATCTCATTAGTATCATCAACATTGCCCGGATCAACAATACACTGATTGTTGGGCAAAGCTCTTTCAACCCTGAAGAATCGGAGCACTGTGCCATCAGGAAGATCGAACGGATCATACCAGTACCACGTATTGTGAAAACTATCTATGATCCAACACTCTTCACTGGTGTCACATTGGTTGTCCGGGAAGGCTTTCGCACATGCGGTTTGGACATTCGACTCTTCCCACTGAGGGCAGACTAGCAGGGTAGCAAAAGCAGTCCTACCTACAGGTAACAAATGCGCAAGATAGAGCCTGCAACCATCATCGCCTGGCTTAGCAATATACCAATCAGCAGCGCTAGCCCCATATGGCAACACCGGTTTTAGCAACATGCTTCGACTACCTAGCTGTTGCCGAAAAGCATAGCTGGCTTGGCAAATCATGCAATCCTCTCTTCTCTTATGCAACGACTTGAACTCTCTGCGAATACTTGACCAGTGCTCTCGATCATGCCACCAGACTCTGTAGCACCACTGATGCTGGAGCCGAGTGGTAGCCGTGAGGCTCGAAGCAAGTATGTTTTGCCTACTGTGACTGCACGGGGCACCCTGTTGGACCAATGACATATCCTCAACTTCACTGTCACAGACTTCACCATCCCCCTGTTCAGGCATAGCAGCCGGCATAACATCTATGGCAAATTTCATGCCTTCTTGGACAAACCAGGATTGACGCCGACATGGTTGTGAGTCATGACTAATCTCGCAATATACAGCATGGTGGGAGCACACCACATCCACCCCCACCATTGGCAGCAATTGCTCACATTGCAACAACCTTGGGACTTCCAAGGGGATTCTTTCAACATGGTACCCATCTTCCAACATGGTCCAAACAACCACCAGGATCGGCATGAGACGAGAGTCTTGCTCTTGAATACCGACCATGTACAAAGTATCAAGATTGTCAGCCTCTCTAGGCGTGACCTGTGGGAAAACACGAGCAGCCGTGAACTCCTGTTCAACATCGACAGCGTCCCCACAGCTGAAACCTCATGTGACTGACAAAGGTCGGAAAGTCATAGGCACCCCAGGAGCACATCAACGACCATGAGTGCTCAAGACCAGTAGAAACGCGCCGAGTGTGAAAATCACATAGTCAGCCCCCTTTCGACACATGGCATTAAACTCTCTTCTTATTTCCTCAAAATCCAAAACGTTTGTGTTCCTAGAAACGAACTCTTGGAAAGCAGCCCAATGAACGTCTTCCCCAGCTTGTGACGGGAGATCGCGGCTCCAAACTTGATGACGCAGCAAATCACGAGAAAAGCGCCTTCCTGAGGAGACAGCGAATCTTTGCATCATATTGACGATGTCTGAACCATCCACGTTCTGTTCGCCAATATTCGAGGTTGCAGTGTTATCCTCGCTTGGTGCACGGAGCGCTACATCCCCTTGAACGTTATATCCTCCTGCTCACATTGTTGGTCTCTCTTGACCATCACAAAATCCAGGAAGGAAAACTCAGGAACACGCAACTGTTCATCAAAATGGAAAATAGCTTGCGGCCCCCATTACGCAAAGAGAAGAGGACCACCACTTGTTTGGCTGCATCCATTAGCTCATCAAGTTGCAACAAAGCACCAATCTGCTTCACCGTGAAAGTGCGAGGGCGCATCACTGCCTTTCGAGAGACAAAGGTTCTCCCTGTGCGCGGCAAAGCTTCACTGGTGAGCCAGACGTCAATCAGATGAGCCATGTGATCATCTGGCATCTTGTGGTTCTCGAAGGCCAATAGATGCACTTGCGCAGGTTCCATACTCGAGATTCTCGGAGGTTGTGGAACCACCGCTGCCACTCGCGGCGCACGGAAATCATCATTAACTCGCCAGTATTGTCTGAAGTTCCTGGCCCAATTGTCCTCAGCCATGAGCAGACGATCGCAGTCAAAGACTACAGGCAGAGCTGGGTGTATACGCCACACTGCCAGCATGACTATCTCCTCATCCACAGGGCCTTGGTTCATGCCTCGAATCCACCTCTGGAGCATGTCTCTTTTGACGAAATTTTGTTTGGCAAAATACATCATAAATGGACTGCTTGTGCTGTACTGCCTGCTCAACACGAGCCCATCTGATTGCAGCTGTTTGCTCCTGCGTGAGCTGCATAAAACTCATGCTGTCACCCGAGTGCTCGAGGAACGACGTTGCTGTGGCAGGGGTTGCAGTGTTATCCCTTAGCGATCCAGCCAACGCAACAACACTATGCCCCTCTCTAGGCTCACCAGTACTGGCGCATCCGATTGCATCCTTTTGCTCCTGCATAGATTGCGCAAGACTTGCATTGCCCTTGAGAACATCGTAAAACTGCCGCTCAGGAGCATTGAGGGTTGCAGTGTTATCCCCCAGCGGGCTCCCCTTTTTTTACACCCCAACCTCTTTTTTTTAACCCACCACTTTTTTTTAACCCCCCGACCCTTTTTTTAACCCCCTCAAAACAATTGTTTTTAACCCTTCAGACCTTTTCTTTTTAACCCCCCCGACCTCTTTTTTTTAACCCCCGGACCCTTTTTTTCTCACCCCCGAGCACTTTTTTCTAACCCCCAACCTTTCTTTTTTAACCACTGACCTTGCTTTTTTAACCCTTGACCCTTGCCTGCGAGCGCCTATGCCCCTCGGACCACTTACACAGCGCCCACCCAGCACGCTGCGCCCGCCCACTTGCCGTGATGACGCGGGGGTGTCACGCTGTTGCGCGGCTTGGCTCCATAGCGGCAGCGCGCCTGTAGACACCTACCCCTCCGAAACTGGAAGACTTGCCTTGTCTCACCTAGATTTGTCATCTTGCGCTGGACGACACCTCCATCCACTAACCTTTTCTGTACTATGTGCATGGGGAGGCGCGCGCCTGTAGATACCTACCCCTCCGAAACTGCAGCTGTCAAGCGCCTCCTTTCGTCACTTCCACTCGAGTTTGACTTGAAAAAAACGCTGCGCCCTCCCTTGTGGAACACGTGCGCAATCGTCAAGCGGAGTGTGTGAAAAAGAGACAGCAGCGCCTCCCCGCGAATTCAAAGCAAAGGTACTTGCTCAACCACCACAACAACAACAACAGCAGCAACAACAAATCCAACAACGACAAGTGAAGCAAGTACCTTTGCTTGACTTCGGGGGAGGCGCTGCGCCCTCCCCCCGAGCCCCCTCCAGCTTTATTTGTTTTCAAACAGTCCCCCTGACGCCTGCGCACGTGTTGAACAGAAACAACAACAGCAACAACACCAACATCAACAACAACAAATCCAACAACAACAACAACAACAACAACAACAACGACAACGACAACGACAACAACAAATCCAACAACAACGACGACGACGACGACGTAGGGGGGAGGCGCTGCGCCCTCCCCCCGAGCCCCCCTCCAGCTTTCTTTGTTTTCAATCAGTCCCCCTGACGCCTGCGCGCGTGTTGAACAGCAACAACAACAACAACAGCAGCAAGAACAACAAGAAATCCAACAACAAATCCAACAACAAATCCAACAACAACAACAACAACACCAGCAGCAGCAGCAGCAACAAATCCAACAACAACAACAACAACAGCAACAACAACAACAACAACAAGCGAAGCAAGTACCTTTGCTTGACTTTGGGGGGAGGCGCTGCGCCCTCCCCCCGAGCCCCCCTAGTGCCACGCTAGTAGTAACAGGTGCCACGCTAGTAATAACAGGTGACACGCTAGTAGTAACAGGTGCCACGCTAGTAGTAACAGGTGCCTTACTACTAGTAACAGGTGCCTTACTAGTAGTAACAAGGACGCTAGTAGTAACAGGTGCCTTGCTAGTAGTAACAGGTGCCACGCTAGTAGTAACAGGTGCCACGCTAGTAGTAACAGGTGTCTTACTAGTAGTAACAAGGACGCTAGTAGTAACAGGTGCCACGCTAGTAGTAACAGGTGCCATGCTAGTAGTAACAGGTGCCTTACTACTAGCAACAGGTGCTTTACTAGTAGTAACAAGGACGCTAGTAGTAACAGGCGCCACGCTAGTAGTAACAGGTGCCACGCTAGTAGTAACACATCCACGCTAGTAGTAATGGGTGCCTTACTACTAGTAACAGGTGCCTTGCTAGTAGTAACAGGTGCCACGCTAGTAGTAACAAGTGCCACGCTAGTAGTAACAGGTGCCACGCTAGTAGTAACAGGTGCCACGCTAGTAGTAACAGGTGCCACGCTAGTAGTAACAGGTGCCACGCCAGTAGTAACAGGTGCCACGCTAGTAGTAACAGGTGCCTTACTACTAGTAACAGGTGCCTTACTAGTAGTAACAAGGACGCTAGTAGTAACAGGTGCCACGCTAGTAGTAACAGGTGCCTTACTACTAGTAACAGGTGCCTTACTAGTAGTAACAAGGACGCTAGTTGTAACAGGTGCCACGCTAGTAGTAACAGGTGCCTTACTAGTAGTAACAAGGACGCTAGTAGTAACAGGTGCCTTACTAGTAGTAACAAGGACGCTAGTAGCAACAGGTGCCACGCTAGTAGTAACAGGTGCCTTACTACTAGTAACAGGTGCCTTACTAGTAGTAACAAGGACGCTAGTAGTAACAGGTGCCACGCTAGTAGTACCAGGTGCCACGCTAGTAGTAACAGGTGCCTTACTACTAGTAACAGTAAGAAGATTGCAGGGTTGTTCATTCCTTTGGATTTGTTAAACATGTATTTTGATAATCTTCCTTCAATCGATAGAGAGGATTTAGACTAAAGACTTTGTATGCCCTTGTTCCTTTGCTATGTTCTTTTTGACTGTTCCCACCTCAACATCTCGCCTTTTGAGTGGTACAGCAAGTGGTGAACAAGCAGCCTTGTCATCCCTAGTTCCTTTCATGTGTTGATTTGCACGGCTCGTGTGCTAAAAGCAATGCTGATTGGTCGCATAAAATACTAGCAGTAGCGTATTTATTCCTCAGGATTTGTTGAATGATATGTTCTCAACATTTTCCTCAATTTGATAGAGAGGATTTAGTCTAAGACTTTGTATGATGTTTTGCCATGCCCTTGTTCCTTTGCTATGCCCTTTTGACAGGTGTAGGAAGAACTTTTTGACGAAAAGCCAAAAAGTACCACCTCAACAGACGTTGACAGTTGAAAGTTGCATCTGTTGAACAAGCAACCTTGTTTTTACATCCCTATGGTTGTTTTGTTTCTTCCTCTGCAAAGTTCCTGTGCGAAAACCGGTGTTGATTGGTCGTGTGAATAAAAGTAGGATTGTGCTCCGTCAGTTCTCCCACTCAAGCATCAAAGGCTTGTAATTTGCAAAAGTCAATGCAGCAGTTTATGCCTTTGTTCCTTTGACTAGTGGTAGGTTAAGGACAGAAGTGGTTTGGTCAGCTGAAACTTCATGAAGAAATTTCCCTCAGCCATTTTCACATCCCAAGGTCAAAATTCTTGCGTAACGCATTGCATTCCTTGTCATGCGCATTTTTCATTTGCACTTGCTTATCGAAAGGCGCAGCCATTGGCTGTCGCCCACCCCCTGTTGCAATTGCAGGACGGTGATACATTCGAGCAGATTGGCAACGCTTTCCCAATTGACCCAGTGCACTCCAATATTGCCTACTTGAAGAAAGTCCAGAGCTCAGAGCTTGTTGTTGTTCAATCAAACTTGATGCTTTGACTAAACCGATTTAGTGTTTGGTTTCCGGCGATTGTCGTTTTGCCGTGAGGCAATCAAGAAGGAGGAACTATCCATTGCGCCTTCCAAAATTGATATTTTTAGCCAACAGGACAAGCCGCTGTTTATGCCACCAACTCGTTTGCTAGTTGTATTTCAATTTATCAGTTTTTGTTCACTCGGCTCAGCGCTTTGCGTTGCAATGTCTTTGCTACCTTTTCACTTTTCACTCTTTTGTCAATCGCTGGTCAGGTGAGTTTGTCCAATTGTTTTCTTTCACAACACCTCACCCAACCCCTTGCACACCACCGTCTCAACTTGCCTTTGCAGCATTGTGGTTTGCCAGTTTGCTCATCGCGGATTTGCAGGATGGAAGTTGGATTAGAGAAGAAAAGATGTCGGCAAGCCTTCGCGACACGGATGAACCCATCACTTGGTGTTTTGTTTTGAGCAGCTTTTAAACATGCAGGGCTTCAAACTGATGTCAATGTTACGACCTTATGATGTATTTTTGTTTTGTTTGCCGCCTCTGAGTTTGGGTCGAGAAACAACTGTTTTGACCACACTTCAAGTTTGTGTTTTTCCCTCCAGTTTTAAGGACAGATTGCTATGGCTTCACATTGCCATCAGCGTGAGTGCAGCGTTACGCCTAGCGTTCCACTTGTTTTGCCCTTCTGTGGCTGAGGTGAAACCAATTGAGAGTAAGGGTTCCCAATAGTTTCACCGAATTCCATCTTTGGAGTAAATGTAGAGTGGATGTCGCTGTGGCATGACCGTGCATCACTCACAAGATATGAGACTTGACACTGCGTTGACACTCTTGTCCAGCAGGTTGTGCACACAGCGGGTGAAGAAACAGTGAACCAAGAAGCTGTTCAAGATACGTTTCACTCGGGCAATGTATACGCCCAAGCACAGCCACGAATCCAACCATGCATCGTGAGAAAAGGTAAGTGCTTGATTTTGAACCGGTTTTCCTGAGAGAAACTTGAAAAGAAAACTGGAGGAATACATATATATATATATATTGAAAATTCGTGGAAAAGAAGTGGATAAAGTTTGGTGTGCCTTTGACAGGGTTCAGCAAGAAGGGGGAAAATATGACAAATTTCGCGAATGAAATTAAATATTACTGTTTTAGGGTGTTCAGACGCCTGGGTGCCACTAGGGTTTCTTTTAAAAAAGGTGAGGTGTTTGGTGGAAATGAATGAAATTTATTTTTACACATTGAATTTAAAAAAATCAAAAAGAACGGGAATCAAGCAAGATGAATAATGCTTATGAAATGAAGGTAATGAAATCTTAATGAAGTATTAAATTTAGGGTCGCAAACGCTATGGCGGAATATAAGGGGGGAATGTGGACCAATTTAAGCTGATTAACATTAAATTACATTGTACATTTTACATGAAACTAGAACCTAGGTATACGGTATCTAGGTGTATAAATTGGGTTTTGTCTCGGCATAGTAATAGTGACTACAAATTATACCTTAAAAAAAGCACAGCAATTTAGTTATAATTGGCATTAGGATGATTTTTATTTGCCCTTTCTAACGTTGGCTACATTAATCCTTCTTAGTTTAGGGTTTATAGAAGCTATATAGGATTTAGGGAAAAAAAAAAAAAAAAAAAACTTAATAAATTTGTGTTTTAGATTTTTTGCTTCTAGGGTTTAACCTTATATAATTTCTATTTACAGGTTCTTGAGGGTTTAGGGTTCGATACGAAGTGGCATCTTAGTAAATCTCCGGTCATAACTAAGAGCAAGTTAAATAGAGGACTAAGCAATTTTTTTAAATACCTATTACGCCTTATACTCTATTCTTTTAATTTTTAGTTAAAAATTTTTAGTCGCGCCCTACACTCCATCCTTTTATTTGTTTGTTCGCGGTTTTTAGGCAAATCTTGAAATTTTAAGGTTTTAAAAAATTTTGCCTCTCTACAAGCTCAAGGCTTTAAGGTTTCTGGCCTCTGCAAATTGCAAGTTTTAAGGTTCTTGGTCTTTTCCGGACTTCTGGGAATTCAAATGCAAATTGCAAGTTTCAAGGCTCCTGCTTTTTTCGGGGCCTTTGGAAATTTAAGGTTTTTGGTTTTGTCTAGGCCTCTTTAATGAAATGGACAGCCAAATGGAGCGTGAATATTGTAAAGAGTTCGTATCTATTTCCCGTAATTATCTTCCATAATGTCATTTCGTGTCGTAGAAGTGGCGCAAGCCCTAAAAGTTTAGGGTTTAGGGTCCGACACGAAGTGGCGCTATAATCAACCCCTACCCCTTTTTTTTCCCCGTAGAGGTGCTCGCCCTAAGCCCGCCTTTTTTATGGTAGTTTTTTTTAATCATGAAACATATGTCTCTGATTTTCGATATTCAATTAAAAATAAATTAAAATTACATAAATTCAGATATTTTTCTGGTAATTAATGAAAACAAAAAATTATAATTAATAACCATAAAAATATATAACTATTTATGATTTTAATTCCGTTTTAATTAAAAATCGAAAACCAGAGATATGTTTTGATTTTCTGGTATATTTTCCCAATTTTAAATATATTTTTTCCTAATCGAATTATATTTTCCTAATCGAAATATATTTTCTTAATCGAATTAAATTTTCCTAATCGTTTTTTTTTTTTTTTGATTATATTTAATAAAAAATCATTTTTTTAATTAAAACCATAATATTTTCAATAATTTATCCTAATCGAATTATATTTTCCTAGTCGAAATATATTTTCCTAGTTTAGATATATTTTCCTAATCAAAAACCATAAAAAAACGAAAAATAATTCGATTAGGAAAATATAATTCGATTAGGAAAATTACAATTCAATTAGAAAATTGTATGCTAAAATCAAAAAATATATGGTTTTCGACTTTCAATTAAAAATGAAATAAAACCTAGGGTTTAGGGTTTAGGGTGTTTACGGCTCATGGCGTGCGCCTTTATCTGGACGGCTATCGATTATTTTTTAACGCCGCCCCTCCCCATTGCGCACGCCATCACATTGCGGACAAGCCCGCCCCAAGGCCACCCAAACACAACTCTTTTAGGGTTTAGGGTTGCCCTCAGTCGCCGGGCGGGCTCCAGGGTTTAGGGTTTAGGGTTTAGGGTTCGCCAACACAGTTGGCGCCCTAGTCAAGTTCGGGCTCAA